>JALPVH010000377.1:0-50864 GCA_023242295.1 Diaporthe ilicicola | reverse complement strand
TATAAAGGTTTTTATTATATTAATAAGCTAATATATAAATTCTTTTATTTAATTAATTACTTTTTATTAAAGCTTATAAAATAGCTAAAATTAAATAATAAATATAATAATAATTAATAAAAAATAGCTATATTTTATTAAGATATATATCTAGCTTTTTAATTAAAAGATCTTTTAACTTTTATTTTATATAAATTAAATATTAGCTAGGCTAAATAGCTTTATTATAAAAAAAAAGATTATAAATCTTTAAAGCTTATTACTTTAGCTTAATATTATTTAATTATAATAATAAAGGTATAGTTAAAGCTATATTACTTATAATAATAACCTTTTTTTAATAACGTTATATAGTTATTTTATTATAGCGGAATTTAGCGATAAGCTATTTATTTAACGGTAACGGGTTAAAATATAAATAAAATTATAATATTTATAACTTAATTTTTATTAAATAATAGCCCTTTATTATAAAAAACTTTAATAATATATTAGTAATAAGGATATTAGTTAAAGTTATAAAATTAGTAAGTACTTAACCCTATTTATAAATTTAGATATAGCAGTTAGGATTGCGCTAAGGAGCTAGGGGGGGGGTAATACTTCGCTTGCAACAGATAATAGTGTAATGCAACCTTGGAATATGCAGTAGGGTCCACAACGCTGCGCGACCGTTGGACGGCTAGCTTGATTTGCTAACCAGCCTCCACAGCCCACCTCATTCCAACTGGGAGAACCAACAGATGCTCCACAGTATTGCTACCATTGCGCGACTTTCCGAGGCTCCCCGCCAGCCTTGGCTTGTTCATGTTGGATCCGATGCGAACGTTGGTTCAGTCGGTGGTGGGAAGTTCCAAATTCCTGCGCCAAGCCGCCGACAAGGAGTGAACCAACTTTAGAACACTCCCCGGTCCTGACCAACGCGGCATGAAATAGCCAGTGCCAGCTTGAGGGGTTGGTTTTCACTGCGCCCCTTGCATACATGGCGAGTGCATGTGGCTGACCCCTCTCCAGGCCTCTGCTGTGACTTTGAGCACGAAGTCCAAATATGGTGGTTGATCACTCGAGAGCGGTCGGATGTTCAACGTTGTTCCATTTCTCCCACATCCTACTCTGAGCTTTACAGTAGCGCAATTCAAAGTTTCTTTCGCCTTCAAAATGGCATCCAACGAGTCGAACCCACGTATTCAGCAGCTGGCAGAGATCATCTCTACTTCTGTTGCAAAGATCCAGGCGGGATTGTCGTCGAGGAACTTGCCTTCACCTTCCTTTGACGAGGACGCACCGCCGTCGCTCCCCCTTGAGCTAAGCGATGCGCAAGACGCTGTTCTTGATGCGACGGCGGAGCTGCGTGACTTACTGATGGAGCCCATGACCTTGATCCACGGACATGGCGGGGTAGGTGCTTCCAGCGTTCATCACTGTGAATTTACCGGGAGTCTGACGTGGAGTGAGATAACAGCACAACAACTCGCTTTGCGAGGAGGTAATCTCCCACTTCGGCATCGCAGCTATGGTTCCATCTGGCGGGAAGATATCCTTCGGCGATATCGCCAAACAGACCACATTGACGGAGCAAATGGTTGCCCGCATTCTACGACATGCGATGACTATGCGCATCTTCCGTGAGCCGGAGCCTGGCATGGTCGCTCACACTAAAGCTTCCAAGATTCTGGCCGATCCTATTACCAACAACTGGCTACGCGTTGGAACTGAGGAGATGTGGCCCGCTGCTTCTAGGGTGAGTAGAAGTCGGGTGTTGGCTTGATTTCGAAAGAAGGCCTCAAAGAAGCTGACATTGCCTGTGTAGGTGCTTGATGCCTTGAAGAAATACCCTGGTTCCCAGGAACCGAATGAAACAGTATGGCTTACGTTGTCCATTTCGTGTTGCACATGCATTTTCTAATCTTTGTTCCTGTCCTAGGGGTTCTGCGTCGCAAACAACACAACTGAATCCATCTACGCTGTTCTCGGAGCCGACCCAGAACGTGCTAGTCGCTTCGGACAAGCCATGATGGTGTACGGTAGCAAGCCAGAGCACAGCCCAGCATTTATCACCGACTATTACGACTGGGCATCTCTCGGTCGTGTGAAGGTGGTACACGTGGGCGGTGGCCCAGGTCAAATCGCCATGGCCCTAGCCAAACAGCATGCCAACTTGAGCCTGATTGTACAAGACCAGGAATTCATGATGGGCCCTAAGGAAGCCGGGTTACCTCAGTAAGTATTACCAGCTCCTGTCAAGAGAGTCTGACAACTTTCGACCTTCAAACCCGACCTAGAGGTTTGAAGACCTGTGGCAAGCAGTAGTATCAGGCTGACTATAGAGCAGAGAGGTCAAGGACCGCGTGTCTTTTCAACCGCACGACTTCTTTGCCCCTCAGACCAAGACAGCTGATGTATTCTACTATCGCTGGGCGCTGCGTAATTGGGCCGACAACTACGCCATCGCCGCGCTGAGGGCTTTGCTGCCGGGCCTCAAGCCTGGTGGTAAAGTCATCATTCAAGACACGATCATGCCTGAGCCGGGAGCATGGCCCTTGTGGAAGGAGAAGAATGCGAGGTAAGTGGTCCATTGCGCATACGGTGAACATGTTCTCACAAATATGCAACAGATCCGGAGACCTGTCCCTTGCTGCTTCTTTCAATTCGCGTGAGCGGACTGTTTCTGACTGGAAATCCCTACTGCAAGAAGCTGACACGGGTTTCAACGTCAAAAATGTCACGGAGCCGAAGGGGTCGGCACTAGGGATCATCGAGGTCGTGTGGGAGGGAAAGGCTTAAAAGGACCAAGTCCTTTTAATTTGCTGTTTGTTGGAAAAAGCCTTCAATATCTGCTTGAGAACCGTCGGCACACTGAGATAAATACAGGCGGCCCTCTGAGGTGGTTCTCAGCTATCACTGAAGAGATCTCACTGCATGGCTGCCTCCGGATTTGACTTTTCACTCATTTGGTCATTCTATGCTATCTAAAAATAAATTGGAGAAGTTATCATGGTTCACAGACCAGGTGATGTAAAGCCATGCGACTCGAAGATGTATTCTGTACAGGAACATGCAAGTGCCAACTCCCAATCAATTTTTTTTCGAGCAGCGTCAACACTGACTCTTTGCACCCGGAGGATTATCAAGCTCTCTATGCCGGTCTTATCATCACTGGTTCGTCTTGAAAGGTGTTCCGTCATGAGCCTCTGTCAAAGGACCTATCACTTGATGCAAGTCGAACCAATTCTCAAAGGCAGCAGCGTTAAGACCGAGACAAGCGTGGTTGCATTAGAATCGTGTTAACAGACTTTCACATGTCTAATACCACGTGCAAGGGCTATTATAGCAACATCAGCTTGCACGCGTCGATGATTGTGACACATGAGGACGAAGGTGTGGCCGATGCACTACTTCAAGTTGAAAAGTTGGTGGAAGGGAAGACCTGGGGAGCCGTCGAAGAATGTGTTACGTCCAATCATGGGCCTATTGGCTCAATTTGTCAGCTTCAGCGCAGCCCATAAAACCAACCAGATCAGGCCTAGGGAGAGGAGAGTTGGCCTGGGCAAGATGCAGTCAGCAGCATGGCCCCCAAGATGCAGTCAGCAGCATGGCCCCCAAAAGCTCTCAGGGGTAAGCAGCTGATTCGGTGACTGTCGCGGTACGTAGTATATAAGTGATAGCTACGGTAATGCTCTCGGCATTACAACGTCCTTCTTTTGTAAGGTGTTATAGCGCAATAAGCTATCTCTTTCTGTAACGGTGACACCAGTCTGGGGCATCCAGCGAGGCTTTCAAAGCCAGCATACAGCTCTTCATCTAGTCAGAAGCAAGACAATCAATGTCTTCCAGTTAGTCTCTACTGCTATTCGATCGAGCACTTGGTTATAAGTCAAGTGGCCCCCATTCGGCTCATAGGTGGTGTTTGAGGGCTGGTAGATGCGCTTGTGGGGGCCTTGCAGCAGCTGAAATCGAACGCGCGAATGGCTTGATATATTTGACCAATTAAATCCAGGGGTTTGACGGCTGTCAAAGATAAGGAACAGGTTATTTAATTGCAGCTGCAAGACGTCGCTGAGATGTCCCAGTTCGAAAAATTCCTTTTCGATGTTGTCAAATATCATTGCTGCTAGAGGCCGACAACATTCTGATTACAGAAGCGCGAAAACTATGACATAATTTACAACCTCACAGTTTCTCTATTCACCTCGCCATGGCCTCACAAAACGACCAAGATGCCATTCTAAGGGCGGAACAGCACATGCATTTCTCTGAGGATGCTCCTCGTAACCACGACACAAGAATCAACAAGCAATCTGTTGAGAAAAGTTCATGGCTGAATGTGGGCGAAGATAACATAGCGCAAACACCTAGCGTATCTGAAGACGGCAACGACGCCGCTTACACTGAAAGCAGCAAGTCGATTGAAGCTCCCCCGGTGATGCCTAAAGATTTTGGGAAAGCTGAATTTCCGAAGTATCACAAACTTTCAGTGCTGGCCACATCGACCTTTGTTCTGGCGTGCTTGACTGTACCTTGTTGCATAGCATTCATCAGCTTTCTCTGGTCCAACCCAAATGGCGACCGGAACAAAGAAGTTTGGCTCAAATTAGTCTTGGACGGCTGGGTCTTGAAGTCTCTTACGATAAGTACCATGGTCCTCCGTGTTGCTATTAGTGCTCAAACAGGGTAAGCCCTCGCTCGACTTTACAATGTCGGTATTTCCGTTCTAACTAATCGTCGTAGCATCGCAACTTCAATGCTAGCCTGCATAATAATGGAGAACAGAGGAGTCGCTTTGCACCGATCAGCGGCTGTGTCTGCATTGCGTTACGTCAACAATGGGCCACAAAGCCTGGCCCTCGCTCTGTGAGACACTTACTTTCACGCTGGGCGCTGGGCGCTGGTAACTCTGCTGCTGTACCTCACAACGTTCGCTGTTCAATTCGCATCAACGGTACTCGTGGACGACCTCGCGATCGGATCGCTAATGGAACGAAGCAAGAACGAGACAACGTTTGCGGCGCTGTCTTGGTCGGCACGAATCGGTCAGCTCAACGAGAGCAGATTGCACGGTGAAACCTCCTACTGGAAACAATTTGTTCCAGACTTCCCAGCCTTTGCCGAGAATCGTGAGAATCAATCGCCAAGCAGGATGCCATCGAATGATCCAGTAAAAGACACAGGGACGACCTTGAGGGCTTTTCTCCCGATATCGAACCAGACTGAACGAACAATGATTCACTCGTACGTCGGCATGGCTACCGTGGAGGACTCAAGGGTCGTATGCGTTCGGCCACAGCTTCACCAATACTTCAGCATAGGCTTTGAATCGGAAACATATGGCTATCTATTGAACGGCACTCTGGTAGCAGAATCCGTGCCTCCTGGCCTGATACTTGGGGAGGAGCCAGCTCTGACCTCCGGTCTACTGCCGGTTACGTACGACCTCGAGACAGAACAGTCTGCCAACTCCTCAGTGACCCTTAGCTGGAGCCAACAGATACCCTTTTCTCATGGCGCTACTGGCAAATGGGCCATTGCACAAAATCTCATGTACTCTGGCCCGGCGCTGGTCTCCTCTCTGGACCCGCGTTATCCCAACATAGCTGCGAACGCAGCTTCTATGAACTTTACCACGGAGAACCCGGATTACCTTGCCTGGAATCTGTCATACTATCAAGAGGGAGACAGCATCCAATTGATGACCGGTAGGAGCTACGAGTTACTCAATACCACGATTGCTGCACCCGAAAATATGACCAACATGTTCTTTAGCCTAGAGCAAGAACACAACAAGCTTGTGATCAACCCACAAAACGAATGGTTGGTATTCACAATTCCCGATGTCCCGGACTTC
Source organism: Diaporthe ilicicola (assembly GCA_023242295.1). Classification (NCBI taxonomy): domain Eukaryota; kingdom Fungi; phylum Ascomycota; class Sordariomycetes; order Diaporthales; family Diaporthaceae; genus Diaporthe; species Diaporthe ilicicola. The sequence goes on along the minus strand of JALPVH010000377.1, from coordinate 45,022 downwards.
CAACTGTCCGCGTCTCTTTGTTTCGACTCGTTCACCTCAATCAACGCCGAATTGAACTCGACACGCGAACAACCCAGCAATGAGCCCTCTCAAGGGGCTTGGAATCCATCTACCGGACATTTGAACACGACACAGTTGCGCGAGCAACTCGGTGCGCTCCCAGGCCAGAGCCAAGCACCCGGGGGCCGGGGCATCATGAGCCTTGAGACTGACACGGAGGAACTAAGGGACCAGGTCCAGGTCTGGTATAACGAGGCAAAGAGCCAGGGCGCAGCGAACATATCTTTACCGACACAGAACTTCCTCGCGATGAATAGCAAGGACACGTATTCCTGGGGAACCTGGATGTGTACAGACTGCGGGATGGACTTTGTGAACCAGTCCGCTGCCAACATCAGTTACATCAACAATAGCGCCCTTCAGGAGCAAATCTTCCAGGATGTAGTTCTGACCACAGGGGACACCTCGAGGGCCTGGCAGACATACTACACCATCCTCGGCCGTCTGGCTTACTACGAGACACTACCATATTATGACGTTGAAACCACGGTCTCGGTGACATCATTCAGGAATATTCAGTTCCCCCAGTCCAGCAGGGGCCTGGCAGCCGTCTGTGCCGTGCTCTGTGTGCACGTCGGCCTCATAATTTTGGTCACAACGGCTTTCCTGACGAAGACCCGGATCTCTCGAATTGGAGATAATGCATGGTTGAACATGGTGCAGACTGATTTAGCGGCTATGGAAAACGTTTTCAGGGCGTCCTCAACGATGAAAGATGGTGATGTCGAGAAGGAACTTGATTTTCAAGGATTGAAGCGTAGTATCGTACGTCTTGGGTAGTTTAATCTGTTGATGGAGCTGAACGATCACGTGCTTTCAGTCGGTGAGAATATAAGGATCTAAAATGCAAAATAGCTGCTCACCTAATATCATTATTTCTTGGTAATGGCGCACGCTTCAGGCGCTGCAGGTTCGTTAAGACATGGAAGCTGCATTACCTGGATATCAGCATTTGCAGAAGACAACAGCAATGTACGGTATCGCCCCGTTGAAGGTCCTCTGAGAAATAACAGAAGTGGTGCTACATAGGCAGTAACTAAAAGACATCGGAGGAAAGCGATTCGACTTGCGGGGATAGAACTAAACTGCGAAATGAGGCCGCGGAGCACTCCGCGGGGAATCTGGTATCAAGGATGCGCCGAGGGGTTTGATCCACTGATGGGCACTTACTCGCCCATTCTCCTCGCCTATTCTCGTCATCTTTACCCGGCTTCGGGCCGTCTACCGAATGGAATTTTGGCTGTTCGGTACGTTTTGCAAGGATTACTTCGTTATCACAGCTACAAGGAGACAATTTTAAACCTATGGAACTCTTCACACTAAAGCGCTGGTTCCGAGGTACAAACTCACCTGCCGCAAGATTTGAAGCCTCTTGTCGACCCGAGTGGCAGAGGCGTTCATCCCGTCTTGCCGCGGAGAGGCTTCTCGCCAAGCCTTCTGATGCTTGTGGCCCAGCGTACACGTGCAGGTGGCGAACCCGGCGCTCACTGGCCATGCAAATTCAGTATCCATGAATCGATGCAATTCATGTGTCGTGTTTTTATTAACTAGTATTGGCTTCGTATTTATTTAGGGGAACTGCCCCGGAATGGTGGCCACCATGAGGTGGCGCTGCTCTATATGAACAGGGGAGGAGTACCGATGTTTGCACAATGCCCAGTCTTCGGCTTCCCGGCCGACCAGAATACGAGCAAAGGCCAAGACGTTGTGCGGTGAATAGTCGACCCTATTCTGCTAAGATCCACTACCCCCTTGCCAGTGATGGCTGTGGGGTACGGACCACCGGGGCACTTATTCAAGCAGCAGCCGAATCGAAGGCGCCACTTAAATAGTCTGCAAGGGCATCCGAGAGCCTGGATTTCTCGTCCCTCCGACTCACAGGCCGACCATGCGAGGAGGGGCCTTCATGCAAACATGAAGACCTACGCTATCCTGATCCCGCTCATCCACAGCGCTCTTGCTTTTGCCCCGTCCCACCAGGCGTGGCTCAGGCAAGGCTCTGATGATGCGCTGCAAGTATCCACCACCTCTGGCCACGTCCAAGGAAAAATCGACCCATCGCTACCGAATGTCCGTCAATTCCTTGGCATCCCATACGCGAAGCCGCCGACGGGAGACCGCCGTTGGGCTGCCCCAGAGTTGCTGGACGAGCCGGACGCCCAAATCAGCGCGGTCGAGCTCCCACCCAGTTGCATGCAGTCTCTTGAAACCTCGATTCCATCGGTATATAACAGGAATGTCCTTGAGTTCAACTTACAGGGACTGAATCGAACGGGTGCAATCAGTGAGGACTGTCTGACAGCTAGCGTGTGGACACCGACGCAGGCAAGCAACGGCAAACGTCAGGAAGGCGGTCTCCCGGTCCTCATTTTTGTGTACGGCGGGGGTTTCTCAACGGGAGGCCAAGATGTTCCGTACCAGATCCCGGCGCAATGGGTGAACCGGACACAAGACCACATCGTGGTGTCATTCAACTATCGGCTAAATATCTTCGGGTATCCAAACGCCGCTGGACTCGAAGATCAGAATCTTGGTCTGCTAGACCAGCGCGCCCTTGTGCAGTGGTGTGAGAAGAATATTGCAGCCTTTGGGGGCGACCCTTCGCGGATGGTCCTCTGGGGCCAGAGTGCTGGCTCGATTTCGGTGGACTTCTACAGCTTCGCATACCCTGATGATCCCGTTGTTGGGGGCTTTATCATGGACTCTGGTACGGCTGGACTTGGGCTCAGTGTTTCGGATGCTTCCTACTCGAATTTCACCTTTGTGGCCGAAAACGTGGGATGTGATGGCCTTGGGGGAGATCCGGCCAAAGAGCTAGCCTGTATGCGCGACGTTGATGCCAGCAAAATCGAGGATTTCCTCGCGTCATATGCAACCAGTGGTTCATCCCCCAGCCTGGGATTTTACCCAGTTCAGGATGAAAAGATCGTCTTCTTCAACTACACCGAGCGTGCCCTGCAAGGCCAGCAAGCAAAGATTGTAAGTCGCACTTCCATGTCAAACCTGCTTCTGAACTCTACTGATTATGACAACAGCCCGCCATCATTGGCACAAACACAGAAGACGGCATGCCTTTGGCCCCATACAATCCAAACGGACCCAACGAGACCATTATCTTCCAGGCCGGCCTGGCCACCTTCTTCTGCCCAGCCACCGAGACCACCCGCCTCCGCCAGCAGACCGACCGCCCAACGTTCCGCTACCTCTACGCCGGCAACTTCACCAACATCTCGCCCCAGCCGTGGCTCGGCGCATACCACTCGTCAGAGCTTCCGATGCTCATGGGGACGCACGGGAACTTCCGGGGCGCAAATTCCGAGCTGGAGGAAGAGACGAGCCGCGCTTTCCAGGACGCGTATGTGGCTTTTGCGGCGGACCCAACGGCTGGGCTGACGAGCCAGGATTGGAAAATGTATGCGGTGATGGGTGGCTCGGATGTGAGGGAGTTTGGCAACGGGGTCGCCGCCAAGGATGTCAGCATTGCCGATATGGAGGCTTTGTGTGACGGAGCACAACTCACGGCTTGACGGTTGTGGGTGCACATGTGTGCGTTTGCGGAACATTAATTATGGAATTCAATGTTTACGTTTGGTGACCTCGTTTGCATAAAGTCACGAATGTCCAGATCCATGCCTCGTTATTCTTGCGCGAGACTACGCTTGGGGAGGGTCGAGTGTCGTATGGCCAGAATTCACGCTGCATAGAATTCCCAAATTATTCCCAGTCGACAATTAACTTGCGCATGGCTGGATATCTCGCTTGGGATTTCTCAGCACCACCGGGCTGCCTTCTTCCCATTATCCTCAAACTACCAAGCACATATATATCGGTAATTATTTATTCAGTCTCTTACGGGGAATCAAGTAATGCCCAGACGGGAAGTCCGCAACTCATCACCTGTAAAAATCAAACCCGGCAGCCTTGAACAAGTCGCCATAATCACTCCCTTGCTGGAACACGAGAACGCGAGATAACCGGTCCATACTAAAAGCATCGCGACTTAATATTTGATATCATCTCGAGATTTGACTCAAGTTCCAAAAGGGCGCAGGCATTAATAATACTCTGTATCATCTTCTCTAGTCCGCCTTATATCACTTCTCCTCCGCCCACCGTGGCAAGTCAGGGGCGCGCGAAGGTGATTTTGAAGTCGAATGTCTGGCCTATTTCTTCCCCAGTGACAGAGTCTGGTATGAAGTCGAATCTTGCAACTTGCAATTTAGCGTCCCTCATATCCTGGCACTCCTTCACCATAGTTCTCGCGCATCTGCCAAACTTGGTCTTTCTGTAGAGCTCTTTGAAGTACATGTCCTCTCCAAAGTACATGGGCTCTTCCGACTCGCCCGCACCCCGGCGTATGCCCAGCGGCCGGTTCATGGCCCGCTGCCGGATTGCGTACACTTCTGGTCTCAGTTCAACCAGGCCTACCTCCTCGACCCCCTGGTAATATAGTGTTCTCAAAGATGCTATGGGCTGTCCGAGTACGTATTGCCAGTATGACAGAAGAATGTCGGCGGCAAGTGGCCTGACGTGCTTCGGTCGATGATCCGTCACAGTGTAAATGTTTGTGATAACCCTGCTCAAGCTCAAGGTCAGCAAGCACTCTAATTTGAGTGTTAAAAGTGTTGGATCTGAATTGGATCGATGTACATAGCCATGATTGTGGAGTCTGCTGTGTTGCGTTCAACCCACCTTGGCAAGTGTATCAATATCGAGAAACAGAGGGAGGGGGGGGGGGGACAAAAGCTGATGATGGGCCGGAGAAGGATACAAAGGAAGCAAGCCATACAAGAGACCCTCGTCAATCGATCCAGCAAGCATGGCTATGACTCCGTTGTTGCGTTCATTGGCATTATGACTTGTGACATTGCATACAACAGGATCTTGAATTGTATCAAATCTGAGAACCGCTGTGTTGCCCCCATGATACATGGGGTTATTGCCGCAAAAGGGTGTCTCAAATAGCTTGTAGCCATATGCTTCCAGTGGTAAGACCGGCCGTCTGATCTGTGGCGCTAGTTCGACACGCCGTGCTGGCTCCGGGCTGCTCGAACGCCTCCTCCTCCTCCTACTCCTATGTCTCGGAGGTGAAGATGAATTATTAAAGCACATGCCCAACAAAGAATCTGAAGCTTCTGAGTCATAGAATTGCATAAGTAAAGGCCAGTTATGGTAAAGCCATGGCCTGGTATATCATACCTTGTGCGACAAGGAAATTGAAAACGATACCGATTGATGGGCTATGCTGGTACTCAATAACGGATTTAGGTTTTCGCAGGCAGCTCGAAGACAATGATGCGTGTTTGATGTTGAGCACTCCCGACAGAGGAGCCATTTGAAAACTTTCTGTCCATTTTATAGAAGAATTATTGCAGTTGTGACTGGGTGTAGTGATAGAGACGATGGCGGTGACTACGAGTCGTTCTGGAAGTATTGCAAAAGGTTGCTGGACAAGATGCTCGTGTCACCGTGCCTACATGAGGTTGTCTTATCGTCTCACAGAAAGAACAAGTCTCCATGCCAAACTGAATCCAGCATTTCTGAAGCTTCTCGCCGAACATTGAGGAGGTCGGATGGAAAGAGCGTCGAAAATTCTCCATCAGTATCCTCTCCTGCAAATGGTATTGCTGATATTTACCCTCCTCAAGCTTGTATTTGAAAAATATAGCTTCGGTGTGTGCAACAGTAATGTTTCACCCGTGGTTGCTGTGCAGTGTTCCGGGCCAACTACTTTCGTCCGATGTGGGTTGGATCAATACTATGCAATAGCTTGGTTCCTCAAAGGACACAACAGCAATTGAGCAACGTGAGTTGTCATTTCACGTAAAAATAGCATGTCTTTGTAGTGATCTTCTAGTCAGGAATGTGGAAGCCAGCGATTTCTGCTAGTGCTTCAAGAAAATCGCGCCAGGGTCAGGACTCAATTTACTGAGATCAGGCTTTGCATCAGATTATGCTTGTGTCATCCGTCCAGAATTTTCTTTCCTCTGAAGTTCAACAATGATATATGCCGATTGAAAGATTCACGCAGAAGCATGACACCTACCTAGGTAGTTTTTCGGTCTAGACCTAGATCATGGCTAGTCACCTAAGACATGATATGCGAGAGGGCGCCTGTCATTGCTGATGATGTAGAACTCATCGATAGGCGTTTATCACAATGGTGAGTAGCATGTTGTAGGCATGCAGCCGCTCTCTCGTTCATAGGTTACCCTGAAGTTGGTTCTTGCTCAAATCCTGTCGACTAACTTCCAGTCCTAAAATACATCGCCACTTTATCATTTCCCTCCGTCATTGTCGAGTGTTGCCCCTGCGTGTCATCAAGCTACGTGCTCGATCATCGATGCATACCCTCGACGATGAGGGAAGTTAAACATGTACCGTTTCGGTTTCTACTTCATGAATGCGTTGCCTTTCTACAATCATCGCTGCACAGCAATATTCTACACGTGGTAAGATTTCGGGTAGCAAGATATCTCCTAGAATAATGCAGTCGTATCTTTGATATCAGAGTCTGCGAGGATATGACCCAAGGTTACAGAACATTTGAGGGCGGGCTTCGATTTTGTGCCAGAGTTTGGCTCTGGTGGAAGCTGTGCCTTGAATAAATGCATCACTGCAGTGTCCGGCGTGGCGGATCATGCCTATCTGCTGCAAGATAAAATCGTCAATGCGAACACAGCAGAGGCAAAGACTGGATTTGAGCAAAACATTATGGTCAAGTTTGAAAAGTTTCTCTGAATGAGTGGATCGCAGACTGAAAGTCACATGAGCCAGACCCGACTTAATTGTAGGTCTTAAATGACGGTAAGCTGACGTCTTGTCAAGCATGCATATCTATCATGTTACAATCAAGCTCCACAGCATACTGATGCCACAGATTGACTACACCTCAGATCCGGGAAACGTCGGCATAGAATCACCAGTGGATGCCAATGCGCGGATGATCTCGGCGGGTCAGATAGCGGCAAATGGACGCCAAGGAGATGGGGATGGCCAAACTGATTGAAGACCACCTGGAAAGCTCTGTGGTGGCCACGTTAGGTACCTTTACAACCAGCTCAGTCGGGTGAAGCCGGCCAAAAATACGTCCTTGCCAAAGTCAAGGGATGTTTAATCGGATTGATTGGGGCAACAAATCAAGTAGGTTAGATTGATGGTGCAAATCAAGTTTTCCAAAGCCAGCATTTATGGATGAACTTGAAGGTAAATCGGACCTTGCTATCCGCCACCTGAGTTGACCATTCTCGAATGATAAGTAGGAGTGATCTGATTTGATGTCTGCCACATTACCTTGAATGAATTGGGCCATGCAGAGGATAGACCTGTAGATACCACGCGAAGGGCGTCGGATGCGGCCTTCCTGCTTTACCATCGATGCTGATTCAACATCAAACATCAATGTTTGATTTCTTTTTATTCACATTTCCTTTCTCTTTTAAGTTGAGTCTCCTATATAGGTCGTAAAACAATCTTGTAATTCTTCATCCGATATCTCATGGGCTCGTGCAATACCACCTTGAGCCTTCAGTGTCAGGCACCATAGTCTCATTGTTTCGGTCCGCTTGGAACAACAATCATCCAAGTTTGTTCTGTTGGAAAATAAAACTCCCATCCATCCCTCCGGAACGTCACCAGGGATAATCTTAGCCCAGACTCATTAAAGACTCGCCAGTAACGATTCAATTCGATCACTCTTCAATCGGTTCAATCAGGCCTCGAATGCAAGTGTTCGGAACCATCATCTCCAATATATCCGGGTCAGTTCGCAGATCGAAATGGGCTGTTCTTATCACGGACGTCAAACGAAGGAGCGTGAAGCCTTGAGAGATACCGAGGCCGTTATCGAGGTCACCTGCAGCTGCGGCCGTCGCGGAATCTCGACCTTCTCCTCGAACACATGCAAACGACGCATGAGCCCACGAGTTGACCCGGCCCTTTCTTGATCCGGAGATGCGCGTTTTTTTGTTTGAACCATCACACGCTCCAAGATAGGATCTCAAATTCGACTTCTAGAATCTGTCTCGAAAGGTCGGTTCATTCGGCCCTATAGTGCCTCAGCCGGGTCGGAGCTGCCTCGAGGCTGCACATCAGGTAGTCTTGGAACATCCATGAGCCCAGCAGCAGTTGACCTTGATAGGACCAAACGAACATAGAAAAATTGCCGACAGGTGATCATCCACTCGTGATATTTCCCGCGGGGAAATATAGTACAACCCTATATAATGTGAACGCTCCAAATCACTGGATAATCAGCCGGCTAATACGGGGCTCGATTGATTCGCGCGCCATCTGCCGGACACATTTTAAATCACCGTGTTTGGTTCCAAGCTTCCAGATCAAGTAAAGAGGTGAAAGACTCATTCCGCTTTTAATAGATAGCGAATCAGCAATGAACCATGGCCCAGGAAGACGCAGTATGGACCAAATCCAATCTTATAAGAGCTGCAGTAGCTCAGGCCGACCCTCCCTGGTTCACTTCCTTCCACAAGCTTCTGTCCCCAAGTCCTCCCAGTATCGAGTCAAGAACCGTCGCCAAGATGAAGTGGTTCTCCGCAGCAGCTCTGTCTCTTGTCGCGCCCGTTCGGGCCGGCCTTCGTTTCCAATGTTCGACCCTGACGATCCAACGTCTGGACCCTGTTGTCCAGCCGGGCATGGTCCCGTCCTCTCACGTCCACCACATCGTGGGCGGTAACGCCTTCAATGCTACGATGGAGGGAGACGTTGGGGCAAGGGCCACCTGCACCACGTGCGAAATGGCAGAGGACTTTTCCAACTACTGGACGGCTGTTCTGTACTTCAAGCACCCAACTAATGGCTCTTACCACCGGGTTCCGGTCAGGCCTGTTGACCCCGGTAACCTCGATGGCTACTCAGGCACAGTTGGTGGACTTACAGTCTACTACAGCCAGACAGACTTGACCCGGGACAACATTGCACAGAACCCCGTCAAGTCCTTCCCACCAGTAAGTCAACTGATTCTTTTGGGGCTTTTCGGGAGAAATACACTGACACATTACAGGGTTTCCGTATGACAGTGGGAAACCCAACCACCAAATCGAACCAACACGTCGGCTTGCGTTACCAATGTGTGCAAGGTGGTTTCAACAGAGGCCCGGAGTTGTCGGACTTCCCGACGCAGGCATGCTCTACCGGCATGTTCGTCACTCAGCACTTCCCTGCGTTAGTAATATCTTGACATCAACCTACTCTCGGCTTGTACTAAATATAGCTAGATGCTGGGATGGCAAGAACCTTGACAGTTCAGACCACCAGTCGCATATGTACAACACCATCACCCAGGACGGCTTCGTCAACGCACCGGCCTGCCCATCAAGTCATCCTGTCCGCATGCCGCAGGTACGTGCTCTTCGATCTTCAATTCTTCGTCCGAAGCGCTGCATAGGGCAAGGCTAAACGTTGTACCACAGGTCGTCTTCGAAACTGTCTGGGACACCACGAAGTTCAACAGCATGTGGCCTTCAGGAACACCCAACCCCTTCGTGTGGAGCTTCGAGGGTACCGCCGCCGGCACCCACGCCGATTACATGTTTGGCTGGAAGGGTGACGCGCTTCAACGCGCCATGAACAAGTCCGAATGCTTCTATGATGGCTGCGGCTCCATCACGAAGCAGCAGATGAGCGTTGCCAACCAATGCACCATCAAGCAGACTGTCCAGGAGGAGACAGACGGCTGTACGTATTGACACTGCTTACTGAAAGCAATGTTCTAACTTTCTCACAGGGCTCGACAAACTTCCCGGCATGTAAATTCCCCGCCAGATTTGCTCAGGGCTTGCCCAACTCGGTTTCCATTGCGGTTCTTTTCAACTAGATCAAATTGAAGTTCATCATTTCGATGTGACTGGTACTTGGAACTCATTTGTGTTGGATTAATACTGCGTATCAATATACACTCGTTATTCTTCGCTGATGACCACACGCTACTGAGATGCTGATCGTGCGTTTTGTTTTGTGCCACTGCTCTATTAAGCTATTATCGTCCTCAGTCCACGTCTTGATTCAAAGACATTGGAAGCTCGACCACATATTAAATCTTCCCAGAAGCGCCTTCAGTGAATCAGGGGGCGTGGTGAGGTAGTTTCATTGGGACGAACCATGTACAGGGCGAGAAGATGTTTCCTGAGCATTGGTAGAACGTAGATTTGGCGCAATCCTGCTGGCCAGAATAGGTTTCCCATTTGCCTTACTGCCTATTTCTCCCCTCAGCAGCCCAGTAAGGACTGCAAGCCCTCAGCCTGTCACCGAGAACCACAACACAGCCACGACGCCCCTACCAATGACCGCGAATGCGCCCGTCAGCACCACCACCCCGAGGCCAAATCCGAGGGCATCAAATATATACAGAACAAAGAGCGGGAACAGAACAGCGGAGAGGCTGCGTGCTAAAGGATCGGTCAGCATCGCAGACATGACGTACTGCATGTACGCATCGATCATGTAGACTGAGAAACTGGTTGAGCACATGTACATTTTTGCACCGAAGCCCAGGCTCTCCAAGTTCGGCATAATCCAGTGTACTCTCGCCTCGGCGGACCAGCCCCACCAGAGCAGCCCCAGCGGTAAAAGGGCTGTGCCGACCGCTATGGTGGGAATACGGAATTTAGGGCGGCCTACTTCGCAGTTACGAGCCTTAAATCTCCAGTAGACTTGGTCGCTGAGTCGACCGCCGATGTTGACGCCGGTGATCAGTCCGATGGCCACGATTATGTAATTCAAACTCGCGATTCTCACAGTCTGGCTGTACCGCCTTGTTCACATGGTGGGATACATGAGTAGGAACAGGAACATTGTGACTAGCATATAGAAGAGCCGTGTAGCCAGCGCGCATGTCCCGTCGGAGATGAAAGCGCCGCAAATGGGACCAATAGCAGGTCCCATGAGCGGCGCCGCCATGAAGACAGCAGAAATTCCGTCCCCCTCTCCCCGGCCCTCCACAGGTCACTTACTACTCCGCAAGCGAGAGCATCGGCGACTGAGGCACCAAAGCAAGAGAGGAGCATGACGCCTGCATGAGGGCCAGCTTCTGGCTCAAGATCCTCGCTGCTCCACAACAGATACGATGAGCTCCACGCTGCCTTGGATGAGATGTTTCTGCCTGACCTGGCGCTATCTGCGGTTCGTAAGCAACGAACAGTGAGTACCGTGGTGACTGCAATGTTGGTATTTTTGAGGTGGGGTGACATTCGCGCCCGTCACCGGACGGCTATCTGCATCGGGCCTGAGTTGTCAAACAGGTTTAGAATGGCACGTGTAAACCCGACTGATGAACGAAGCAAAGCTATTGGCAGGCTTCAGACGGTGACTGCTTTCCGGAGGGGGTGGCGAGCAGAGAGTGGTGGTTCGTTGGTGGCAACTGGTCCAAGCCACTGCAGTGTAATCAAAGAGTCTGGCTTGGCGTACGAATCATCCGCCTGCTGTGGAACGGCAAAGTACCTGTTCTAGTTTCCTGTTGTTCTGCAGCCACCCACAATCGGCCCACCCTGGCGTGCATGAGAACATGGATGAATGCCGTTCCTGCGCTTATTACTTTAAAGTTTTCCACGCCAATGAAGTGGACAAGAATCTCCATGATCATAGCCTTGCGTAAAGTCCATCGTCAAGATTAAGCAAATCAGTCTTATTGACTAATCACTGCTGGCTATATCGCCTCCGGCTTATCCCCACTTTCCTTCTATAATAGCCAGAATGTGAAGGGGCCGACCTTCTCCTCGATATTCTTCTAAGCTTTATCTGGTGAATCTGTCTAAGGGTGGTTTATATTCTCTTTAATATAGCTGAACCGTTGGCTTTGTAAAGCGGGCGACCGTATAAAGTCAAGTCTAAATAGAAGTTAAAGCCCGGCTTCTCTGCCTCCAAGGTTACCCTAGTGTATAAATTGCTGGCCCGCACCTTTTCGTTAATAGTCGGGATAAAGATGACGAAAAGCTAATCGATGGTTAGCAAAATTAATAAGAATAAAAAATATGCTCCAGCAGACTCTATCAACAAACGTATGGTTTCTGAGCCATTCGAGCTCTCGGCGCGGTATAATTTGCTAAGGCTTTCTTAACGCAGGTATATATACTATCGTGGAGAAACTACGTCACCTAAGATAATATCGGCTCGGTAAACAGATTCTCTCTATAAATTTTCCATAGAAAGCTACCTGCAATCTTTCCGGTCGCCGTATCGACTTCCTTCTGCTAGTAACTTAATAGATTATCCCCTGCTAGAGCTTCAGGCGGGTTGCAGCCTTATTAATAGCAGACGCCCAGGCCGCAATACCAGTCCTATAGGTAGGAAATAAGATATGGAAGAACTTTTATAGGGGATTCTCGTAGGCCTCGAATATGCACCGGGCGAGGGCCGGAAAATCGACCTCCGGGTTAATCTCTTGGAGCTGAAGAGGCATGGCTGGTCTTACTTCTGCTGAGTTTGACAAACACGAAGTAAGTCGCAAGAAGTGATATTATCGAGCTGAAAAGTGGATAGATTCGACAATTCATTGTCGGAGAGACAGAGGCCCAACTGAGAAGGATTTCAGTTGTTCAAAAGGTTTCCAACCAACAGTTTCGAAGTGGGCGAACCTGAATCCGGTGTTTGCAGCCACCAACAGACCGACAGGAATGATCAACATAGAAGGGCCCGGCATCAGGAGTCCAAATCGATTGATGGAATTTTACTATCATACCCACGCTCAGATGCTTGAGAAGGAGAAGACAGATCGGGAACTTACAGCGTTAGTATCCTGACCTCGGGAGCTTATTATATAAGCGTGATCATCAGTTTCATAAATTGGCTAGGAAAGTCCATTCCCAACAGATTGTGGGGTGGAGATAATAAGTTCGCAGTCAACAGTTGTTTTTACTGATATTGTCGTTAGATGTGTATATCTAATAAGGATTTTGTAGCTTAAAAACCAGCAATGGACTGTATATTCCATAAGGTATAATGCAGCGTTTAAAAGACTAATTTACTTGTTCACGTTTTAACATCAGAAGAGAAAAACAAGCATAGACATTGAAGTCAGATTGATAAGCAGTATTATGCATCGGAATCAAAATTGGTCTGCTAAATAGGCACCGACCTTAATGAGATGCTCATTCCCGCATAGCAGCATCTATCACCGAAACGCCTTTCCCACTGATGCCGAACAAATATTGAGATACATAGGAAGACCGCTAAACAGTACCGACCGATGAGAATGATCACTAGGCTGATCCAAGAGATAATAGTAAGAGAGCCATTACACAAATCTTGTCAAGTTTAAACAAAACTAGAAAACAGAGATTCGCACACCCTAAATCGGAGGGTACACACCCAATATACCCCCAATGCACAGAAATTTACGCTCACCGCCCAATTTATATATATAATATTAATTTAACTACATTAGCTTTTACGACGAGGGTCCTTATCGCCGCTATAGACCTTCGCTACCGTAAACCTTTACCGCCGTAGGCCTCGTCGCCGCCGTAGGCCTCGTCGCCGCCGTAGACCTTCTCGCCGCCGTAAACCTCGTCGCCGCCGTAGGCCTTGTTGCCGCCGTGGACCTTCTCGCCGCCGTAGACCTCCTCGCCGCCGTAAACCTCCTCGCTGCCGTAAACCTCCTTGCTGCCGTAGACCTCCCTAACCCGAGATTTAAGCGATAAAGGTATATTATCGAAGTCGAATTAATTAATTCTGATAAAAAATCAATCTATATAATAAAGCGCTAGCGTAGGGTTATTAAATAAAGTTAGGTGGCGATAAAGGGTAGTTTAATAAAAGCACTAGGCTGGCGAAGGGCGAGGTGGAATAGCGTGGTTTAATTGGCTAAGGCTGCTATAAAAAGTGGGGCGATGGTACAATGGGTGTGTACCCTCCGATTCAGGGTGTGCGAATCTCCGTTTTCCAAAACTATGCCCTTTTTTCACCCGCCGCACTGAAGAGCCCCGTCCGGCTGGTTGCACTGATGATGCTTGCCCTTGGTGTCTGCCCCTGCTCTTCCGTTCCACCAGTCTCAGGCAGATGCACTCGGCGTCCATGATACCTGCTAGCCGGCCATCCCTGCATCGTCCAGCCCCTGCCAACCACCTCGCCGCCCATCACGAGAGTGTGCTCCAGCAGTGCAGAGTCGTCCTTCATCGTGGCGCCGCTGAGGAGTCTCGACCCGGTGCGCAGGACACATCGCTCCCCAATCTCCAGCCTGTTCAGGTCGAACTTGCCCCTGGTGTTGATATGCGCCACCACGCTGGCATCATCAACGACAGTGCGGTCACCGATCGTGATGAGGTCGGGCTCGGTGAACATGAGGCTGGGCCTGCCGTTCGCGAACAGGGCGCAGTCGTCGCCGATATTGCCGCCCAGCGCCCGGAAGTACATGACCAGCCAGTGCGTGCCCGTGAGCATGCCGAGGATGCCGTGCCCTCGGAAGCAGTACCGCCGCAGCTTCTCGATGGTCAGGTACAGCTGCCAGCTCTGGCAGTACGGCGACTTGTCCCAGTCGTAGTTGCCCGGCTGCCTCCTCCCGAGCAGGAGCCACTTGGAGCCGACGGCGACCGCGACGGCCAGCACCGTCTGTGCCGTGGTCAGGATGGCGATGAAGACGAAGAAGAGCAGGAACATCACGGGCGCGTCGAACCAGTTCTCGCGACCGAGCAGGTGGTGCTGGTCGCGGAAGATGCGGGCGACGATCTGGATCGACGAAATTGACGGGACGTTCCAGTAGACTGCAGTCATGATGGTGGTGGCTGCGCTGTAGAAGATGATCCTGCCCAGGCCGTAGACGTTGTATGGGGCTTGCTTTAGGTAGAATGCACGGCCAAATGGCGACGTGTCATCGGGATCGAGACCACTGGTGTTGTTTTTGGGTTTTCCCTTGACGGAAAATATGCTGCTGCTTCCCCTTCGGTTCGCTTCGACATCTTGTTTCGGATCAAGGGTCGTGTTTGATGAGAAGCTGAATGACCCTGGGCCTTGGCTTCCTTTACGAGAACCAGGAGGCGTTGTCCCGGCGCCAAGACACACTGCGTCCCCTTTCTTGGACCCGACGAAGGTGTTGCCGTCGGCATAGTACCCATTCCTCCTTGTCAGTGCACCTGATCCCATAGTTGTCTTCTCGCCGACGACAACGCCCGGCAGAAGTGTGACTCTGTCGGCAATCATGGCACGATCCTCGATTTTGATGGGCTCAGACCCGATCCCGTCGGATGTGACGAGGTTTGCTCGAGATCCAAAGACGACGTCATTACCAATATCGAGAAGGTGATAATCGCCTATTGACGGCCCTGTGCCGGGCCAGTACACCCGGCGTCCGACCCGCGCACCAAGCATGCGAAGCGCGATCGACGTCCACTCGTAGTGCTGTCCGGTGAGCTCCGTCATGTCGTGCAGCCTCTTGACGCCGAACAGGCTCTTGATTATGCTTATCCTCCACTTCTCAAGCTCACTCCTCGCCTTAGCGGGACTGGGCTGCAACATGCCGAACATCGCGTCAAGCGTCCACTTGACGACTAGGGTAAAGCCGAACAGAATGAAAGGGCTCAAGCCGACCCGCAGCACGAGAGCAAGGTAGTGAAAGCCCACCCGGTGCGTTGCGGCAAACCACATCAGGATGCTGTACAGAGGACTGCTCGTATTGATAGGCTCTGTTATCACCAGGCCGAGGAGGCCGGCATACCAGGGCATCAGACTGACAAAGAAGGCCAACATGACTAGTGGTCTTGTGAGGAGCCACTCGAGGAGCCAGTGCACACCGGGCATCTTGCTGACAAGAAGATCACGGTTCGCCTCGTCCGCCGCATCGTCAACCTCCCAGCTGGAACTGTTCGGCCCAATACAGGCGTTGTCCGGGACGGACGTGCCGGGCGCGACGATGGACTTCATGCCCACGGTCGCGTTGCGGCCGACACAGATCTTGCCGAGGTACATGGTCGTGTTGCGCTCGCCCGCAAACGGCCTGATGGTGCAGTTCTCGAGCACGGCGCCGTCCTCGATGTGGATGAGGTCCCACTCGCCGGTCTGGGCTCCCCTGATGGAGACGTTGGCGCCGATCTTGGCGCCCATGAGCCGCAGGTACAGCACGTTGGTGAAGTTTGTCTGCGCGAACAGGCCGTGGCCGCAGATGTCCACCATCTTCTGTGTGAGCCACCACCGCGTGTGATACGAGCCCCACATCGGGTATATGCCCTCCTTGTAGCGGCCGATGAGGATCCATTTCGCAGCGATGCCGATCCACGGCGCGACCGCCTTGGTGATCAGGCGGGCGACTAGGATGGCCAGGGTCAGGTTGAAGAGGCGCCCTGGGACGTATTCTGTGGTGGGCCACTGTTGAGTGGCTGCTAGGAATACCATGAAGATGGTCCACTGTGCTGCGCGGCGCGTCGGGTAGAAGACCACCATTGGGAGGAGCTGCAGTGCCATGAGCAGCGGGCGCTTGGACGAGAACGTCTCCTCACATCCTTCGGAGATGAACAACTCTTCTTCCTTCGAGTCTTGTGTTGACGCATCCCAGTCGCCGGGAAGTCGCTCCCGGATGTCATCCGACATTGATTCCGGTGAGCTGTTCTGAAAGATTGCGTCGATGGGGATATGGACATTGAACTCTGCTCTCAGCACGGACAGCAGACGGCCTGCTTTCAGAGAGTCGCCGCCCAGGTCGAAGAAGTCTCCATCTCGCGGCACGTCGTTGGCAGTCAAGCCCAACACGGAGGCGAAGGCCTTGGTGACCGTGCCAAGGACTGAAATGTCTCCCTGGCCGCCACCAGAGGCAGATGATTCGAGCTCTTCCAGACATTCCTGCAATACATCGTCATCGACATTTCCGTCGTCATCTAGCGGGAGGGGGCGCGGCAGTGTCAGTATTTTCTGTGGTATCATGTATCCAGAGATGTTCGCAACGAGCCTCTCTCTCAAATACCCAGGCAAGGTATCATGTATACGCGGCTTCTCGGGCCCCATTGGCGCAAGGACAATGTGGACTGCTTGATCGCCAGGACTCACACGCAGACAGAAAGCGGTTTCATCTGGCATGATACTGGTGACTTCTTTGAACAGAAGATCCAGGTTGACACGGCAGGGGGCACACTCGATAGCGGTAGAGAGTTCCGTATCAGGAGGTGGACAGACACCCTCCCAGTGTCTGCTTAGGTATGGCAAGTTGTCTGTGAGATGTCGTAGAGACAATCGCTGGGCAAGATTGATGCGCATAACCTTGTTGTTTCGCTTTGGAAGATCGCTCATGTAGACGATCAGAGTGGGCCATTTCACTGACTGAAGGCTCGACTTCAGGGAGCTGTGAAGGAGCTTGAGGTCAGCTCGAGGCACATTCTCAGGGGTCACCAGGACCACGCCGACAACCTCCTGTAACACGTCATGGGGGACCGAGAAGGCAAGAGCCTGCTCGACACGGCCGTGGAGAGGAGAATCAGACTTGAGCGAGGCAGCGATGATGGCATTCTCCACCTCAAAGGGCGAGATCAGCTCACCACCCCGGTTGATCACCTCCTTGCTGCGCCCGGTGATGAACAAGTAACCGTCTTCATCCATATAGCCCAGGTCACCTGTGTCAAACCAGCCATCCTCGTTGAAAGCTGAGGTGTCAATTGTCCCGTCGGGCTGGAGGTAGCCTGGGAATAATGGCGGCCCGCGGACACATATCCGCCCGATAGTGCCAGAAGTTACGGTGACGAAGTTATGGTCAAGTACCTTCATCTCCGGGCCAGCAGTCACACCCGAAGTGCCGGGCCGGTCGAGTTTGTAGTCGGCTGGCGGCGTCGAGATGGGCATGCACTCGGTCATGCCATAGCTAGGCAGGACGATGCAGTCAAAAGTATCACGGATCTGCGTCGCCAGCGAGGGCAGGAGACCACCGGCAGCGTTGCAAACGAGTCGGATCTCGGCCTTCTGCAGGGCTTGGGGGCGTTGCAACGCTTCGGCAAGGATCAGGGAGTGCATTGACGGCGAGGCGTAATACCATGTCGGTAGGCCGGTCTCGACTACATCCCAGAAGCAGTTCGGATCGAAGACCGGGCAGCAGACGGTCGAGCCGCCTGAGAAGATCGGTGCGAATATGTTGCGAATCAGGCCACCGCTGTTGGACGTCAGCATACTTTCGGGTCTTTGTAGGTAGTATAAAGGCTGGAAAGACTTAGGAGTTGGTATGGTTACTTACACATGATAAAGAGGCATCATGTTGAGGCAGACATCCTGTTCTGTCAAGGCCCAAGACTCAATGACGAAGGCAACACCAGCAACGATGGAGTGTGTTGTTATTGGAACCACCTTCTTCGTTCCTGATGTGCCACTCGTAAACAGGATAAGAGCAATATCGTCTGGCTGATTTGGCGGTGCAGGCGCTTGAGCAGGGACAGGGGTGCCATCCGGGGCTGTGACGGAAATCTTCGTATCCTCATCGAGGTCCACCAACAGCACCAAAATTTCATTATCTGAAGCCCACATCTCCGCTAATTCGAGCTTCGTGTAGTCGTCCTTGGTCGTGAGGATGCACTTGGCGCCAGCCTGAAGCACGTCTGCCTGAAATTGCTGTGGTCCTGCGGCAGGGTTCACTGGCGAGGCGATGTAGTGGGTGGTGACTGCTACGCACATAGCAGCCAGCAGTGGGCCATTGGGTAACGCAATGGAGACGACGGGCTTGCGTGCGCTCTGGGCCTCGATGGGCAGACTGAACTCGTTGACAAATTCCTTGAGGTAGCCATGAGAGATGTACCTGTCAACGCTGATGACTCGTAGTGCTGCTTCTGGCTTCTCCGGGATAAAATCACCCAGAGATTTGTAGGTCTGCTTTATCTGGCTTTCCGTGTGTTCTGTGAGGCCAACAGCCTCTTCGGGGTCCGCAAACGGATTGTCGCTACGGGAAGAGCGAGTGAGTTTCGCGTGTTGCCGAATTAGGTCGAGGGTCGCTGATGGTCCAAGACCGCGCTCAAGTGAGTCTGATAGCATCTGCATAGACTGCCATAACTGCTGTAAGCGCGGAGACTCAGGAATAGACGAAAGACCGGTGGAAACGCTTCCCAGGCCCTGTTCACTTCCCAAAGACATATTTTCGGTGTGAACAAATGGTGAAACAGTAAATAAGTTGAGTCTTCAGAAATTATCCAGTCGTTGCGAAGCTAGGTCACGGATTGACGACGGTGAGCAAGAAAAAAAGTCCATGAGCACAAGGCACGTAATATAGTCGTCAAGATCTCCGATCACATCTGAGGAGGACCTGTGTTCGTACACCCAAACCAGCTGAAATGAAGCAAGCTGAAAGGACTCGCGTGTTGGTGACGTTCACCTAGTCGACTAAAGGGGCATGGCGAGCTGTGTCAAGGTCGTGTCCGTGAATCTTGTGTCCTGTCAGGCTGTCAGTCACAGCACACAACTGACGGATGTCGCCACCCTCTGCATACCTTAGGTACATCTAAATTTTGTAGTCGGGGACGTAAGCCTGTGTAGCGTCGTATAAACGAAGGAGGAGGCGAGGGCCGTGCAAGGCTTCGCAAGTAATCGGGCAGGGCAGGTGGTAGCCACGAAATGCGCCGACAGGCGAGTCTTTTCCGCGCTGGTTACAGTATGCAAGGTCTTGTGAGAGTGTGTAACTTTCAAAGGCACCGGTGTCGCACAGATTACGGGAGTGGACCAGAAGAGACAGCGTGGAAAAGGAATAGGGAGAAAAACAGCCTAGTTTTGTTCCCAAGGCAAGTTGATGGCATCGACAAGAACAAGTCCGAGAATAAAGCGAGACGTTCGCTACGCAGATCTTCCATCTTCCACATTCCTTCCCTGTAGGTGGGTCTGGAACCTCGCCGCTTCCCTCTTTAATTTCTCTGCCAGGGCACCCAGCACAAGGCCTATACTGCTCTGGCACATTCCAGAGCGTTGGGAGAGACACAAAGCGCGCCAGGATCCACTAGCCCAAACAAGCCAGGCGTGGCCGGAGCAATTTACACGACAACGCTCTCGGTCACCCATTTGGACTCTGGAAGGATATTGAGGCTATCCCAACAGATCGAGTGTGAAGTTTGATACTAAGATCGATGACAGTTCTGACTGACAGGATGCCGATCAGGACCGGAGGTGGAGTGCCAAGGAAGCATTGACGAGTAAATTAGTGCTCCCGTGCAACCCTCATCCAGTCCGTCCACTCAGTTGTGGGATGTGACACCACAACGAACGAGGACATTTGCGACGGTGCCTCCAAGATGTCCACAGTCATGGGTAGCCAGCCCGAACTAATACTGCACATTCTACGGGTTGCACCGTGAATGGCACATCATCCGGGACTTGATGGATCCGGCGAATTCCTGCCGGCTGACAGGCCCCGGCCCCGGTCGAGTGTGCTCTTTGTCCAAGACGGCTGACTAGTCTGATGGGTTGAGTGTCCCTTTGTAAGACAGCGTCCAAAATAGGCCGTCGCGCAACGGTCCCCTTCGTGCACACTTAGCACTGCGCGAAGGTTCGGCCGGAGACGCGGTGTCTAAAGTAGCCCGAGGGCCTGGCGAAGCTTTCAAACTTTGACCAAGTCAACAAAACCAATTGTGCAGTACAGATCGGTGATGTGGCGCTGCTGGTTCTGATCACTTACGAGCATCTGATGCAGGAAGACATCATTCCGTCGATTGGACGATACTATCACGCCGAGTGACAGGACGATCGAAGATCTGAGTCAAGTGGCAATTTAAGGTTGCAACCTGCAGGTTTGTTCCTTGGTGTAGATGAAGACTATACCTAGGTACTGTAGCAGAATTCGGGTATCGGTGAAATAACCTTCCAGGGCGACTCTTATTCCGACCTCAAATGTGTATTTGCAAATTCTCACTTTCTCATCCATCTGGGGTGGTTCATACTGATGCTGGAACTGCACTGGAGGATTTAATGTGCGTTACAGATCCAGCAATATTTGGATGACAAGGAAATTCGAGGGAGATGTGCCGACGTGGTCAAACTGAAGGCACACACCAGAGTCACCGACCCGTGTTTTGATAGGAAGTCCATACCAGCCGACTTTAGGCAATCGACTGTATAGTGCTGCTTCTTTATGCCAGTGCGCGAGACTGGGACTCGATGATAGGTGTCCCGGGATAGAAATGATGAGAGCGGTCAGAAGTACTGCATTGGAATGATACCATCGCAAAGAGTGAGGGACGATTGATTGACGAGAACAGAGATGACATGCCATGAGGCGTGAACGTGCGAAGCCACAGTAAGATACTCACGCGTCATGTTGACCAGGCTACCTATTGAAGCTCGGAAACAAGCACCAGCCATTGCACGACTTGGTAGACTGGTAGACTAGCAATGGGCTTGTCGACGGAGCCGCTTAATAAGCTGGAGCTCTGCCACACACCGCCTGCTAGATCGAGAACAAGCCTCGACTTATCGATAAGCATTTTTCAGATGGTGGGGGTTCAGACTCACTCAAAGCCATCCAGTTGCCTTCCACTATTGCGATCAACGTACACGTCCCGCCCTCTAAAGTCTACGTCCAAAACTGCACACTGCTTCTCAGCGCGAACGTCGTGAGGAAACAGTCTTGAAGGGTTTGCAAATATTACAAACGATTTCATCTGCAACCTTTCCACAGAGGGCCAATTCTCGAGGAGACAGACCAAACCACCCCGGAGCACAGATTCGCCGTTTCCGATCGAAGGCACCACTATTCCGGACGAAGAGAACATTGAACATGACTGCGGAGCAGAGCGCAGCGGCCCAAGGCCAGAAGCGCATCCACAGCCTGGTCGTCGACACCGGACCACTCATCAAGAACGAGCCAGCCCTGTCCACACTCATATCCGAGGCCGAAGAGATCTACACCATACCGTCAGTCCTCAGTGAAATCAAGGTGAGCCTTCCCCGTTGCTTTTGGTTCCACTGATCCTGCTGTCTTATATGCGAGACTAATGCTGTACGCAGGATGAAGCTACTCGCTCCCGAGTCCAGACGACCCTCATGCCGTTCCTGAAAGTCCGAAGCCCGCGGCCCCAGTCGATCAAGTTTATCACCGACTTCTCGAGACGGACGGGAGATCTTGAGGTTATGAGCAAGCCTGATATACATCTCTTGGCGCTATGCTACGAATTGGAGATAGAGAGGAACGGTGGTGACTGGAGAATACGGAACAGCCCTACTCAGAAAGGATTGAACGGCAAGCCTCCAACACAAGGGGAGACTGCTCCAGAGACTCCAGAGAAGCAAGAGCTGCAAGGAGAGGATGTTGAATCAAAGCTCCAGAACATGAGCCTTGGGGAGCAGGCAGCATCAGACACGGAGCGAAAGCTCGTTGAGACGGCGGCACAACCGAAGATTGAGGACCCTGCTGCTCAAGCAGCAGCCGCGACAAACACAGAGGGAACTGCAAGTGCTGAGACTATCAGCTCCGAGGA
The DNA here is from genome assembly GCA_023242295.1 of Diaporthe ilicicola. Lineage (NCBI taxonomy): Eukaryota > Fungi > Ascomycota > Sordariomycetes > Diaporthales > Diaporthaceae > Diaporthe > Diaporthe ilicicola. The sequence continues at coordinate 22,592 of JALPVH010000377.1, read as the reverse complement.
GGGCCTCAACAAATCGACAGGCGAGGCTCCCGATAATCAAGTCGAGCCAGAGGTCACACAGGAGGCGGAGAATCCCGAACAAGAAGCCTCAGACGACGACGATAGCGACGGATGGATAACCCCATCGAACCTGAAGAAACAGCAAGCAAAAGACTCCCAAGTCTCCACACCCTCTGAGGCCATCGGGCAAACTCTGCAAGCCGCCCTTCTCACATCCGACTTTGCCATGCAAAATGTGGCCCTGCGGATAAATTTAAAGTATGTGCACTTTGTCTCGCCATAAAACATGACACAACCATGACTGACTGACTCTACCGCACCAGTCTCGTCTCCCCGTCGAACCTGAGCCGCATCAAGAAGCTCAAAACGTGGGTGCTGCGCTGCTACGGGTGCTTCAACGTGACGCGGCAGATGGACAAGCAGTTCTGCCCCAAGTGCGGGCAGGCGACGCTGACGCGGACGAGCTGCAGCACCGACAGCTCGGGAGGGATGCAGCTGCACCTCAAGCGCAACTTCCAGTACAACAAGCGGGGGAACGTGTACAGCATCCCCAAGCCGGTGCACGGCACGGCCAACGGCAAGATGGCCGGCGTGCAGGGCGGCGGCAAGGGCCACTGGGGCAAGAACCTCATCCTGGCCGAGGATCAGCACGAGTACCAGCGCCGGGCCGCCGAGGACCGCAGGCAGCGCCAGAGGGACCTCATGGACGACGACTACCTGCCAAACCTGGTCACCGGGGAGAGGACCGGTGGGCATGGGCGGATCAAGGTCGGCGCGGGCAGGAACGTCAATGCAAAGAAGAGGCGCTGAGTAGGAGAAGAAAAGGCTCGTGGCTGAGGACTGGTTTGTTTGGTATTATTTACAACACCATGGCTGGGTGTTTCCACCCAGGCGGAAGACCACGGGGGACACCCTTTTGTTCTAGATATGATACCAAAAGGACGAATGAATTGCGGCGTTTGCAGAGATCCTTCGAAGTTATTTCTGCACGCCAGTAAATGAAGCAAAAGTTTTTGCTGCCCACCAACGCCTGCCTAATCCCCTAAAACTCCACCCTGAACTGATGTCAATGTCAACTCTCCTATGGATTAGGAAAACCACTTTCTGCCTCCCTGCTACTCCAGATATTGCCACGGGCGCTTGTCGGGGGGCGTGCTACAGTCCGTTCTACGCGTCTCGAAAGCCGGCCCTGATACGTCTGCCTCGTTCAATGAAGCGGTCGATGATCGCGGTACCGGGCCATCCTCATTCCCATGGCATGCTCAATGACTGTAGTTGCTCTCGATTCGCATCGATCAGGCTCGCTGGACCCTTGGTGCCCACTCTTCTTGGTTTCCATGCTTTCGCAAGCTCTGCGCACCCAGTCAGCCCACCAGCCTCGAAACATTTAGCGGGACTGTAGTGACACACCTCGCGGCGCAAGAACCTAAAGACCTTGAGGCAGGCGGCCGAATCTCTTGCGCAGCAGGTTGCGGTGCTTGCTCCACTTGTCGTCGGGCGAGAAGCGCGCCGGGTGCGCCGACTTGGTGACCTTGCCCTCGAGGACCTTCTTGAGCGTGTAGGTGCGCTTGCCCGAGGCCGGGTCGACGTTGCACATCAGATGCATCTTGGATTGTGTGTTTGGATTCGACTAATGGGAGCTGCTCGTATTGATTTAAAGAGGTACGGGATTCGATGTGCGATAGGTGGTCGGTTGGAAAGTGGTGATGGTGGTGGTGGTGGTGGTGAAGAGTGCTGTCTGTCGCAGAGCAGAGGAGCTGCTGAGCCGAGTCCAAATTTTCGAAAAGCTTCGAAGCTTGGTGGGGCCGGGGTCGTGCTTAGCGCCTCGGCTGGCTGGCCAATGACAGGATTTGCGCCAAGGTGACCTGGGAATGCAGGGAGGGACCATGGCGTTATTACCATGCAGTTAATGTTTTACCTCGAGTCAACGACCTGTCATGTCAACCTTGCAACCTCTCTTCCATCTACCAACCACCGGCGTTGCGAATGTTACATTTTTAGCAACAGCGAGTAGTTTGGCCAGACTCTTGTTAATGCCTTGCACGAAGGGCACTGCACATGGTTCTTCGAAAGTCGCACGGTCTGGAGGCGAGAAATTTCCAAGATGCACGTCAATTTAGATGTTACTCCGTCCGACAGAGGGCTCAATGTCGATGAAGATAGTGACAATGCTAGGCATCTTGGGAAAAGCCAGGATCAGACCTCGGACGACGTTGCTGCCTGTCTCATTCCTGCTGTCGTCGGCGTCCGAGTCAAACATTCCGCCGAGATCCATTTACCTCAGATGAGGCCAGAAGGCACCCGACGCCTCCTTCAGAAAGCGGGGAACATCGTTGAAGTTCGACAAGTCTTGCGTCGTGAGGGTTTGGAGCCATTGAAATCTCGATGTGATCAGGAATTGAATCGACGGCTCCTGTGCTTGAGCGCCGTGTGAGTCCGGGCTGTGGAAGTCGTAGCTGCAGACCCGAACTTGTTGAGGGCGACAGGGCAAGTTCCGAAGCGTTTCGACTCTTTCGAGCATGACCGAGGACAAGGGAATTAGCATTCAGTCGCAGAACCGATTAAACTTTTCCTTCCCTGCGGATGCGAGAGCGATTCGGATAGAAATCCCAGATTCGGATAGAAATCCCACTTATGCCCTCTCGGGCTAAGGTAGGCAGCCTTCCTTTCGCTCGTCCCGCATGTCGAGGTCTACACGGTAAGGGTTCGGTAGCTTCTTGTACAGCGAGATCATGGAGCGTGGGTGAAGATACGGGCCCCATGACTAACAAACATCTCCAATGCTTCTTTCTGACTTGTGGAAGTGCTGAAAGGACGCAGTACCTGGCCGTAGATTCCCACTTGCGAGGATCGAGGAGCTCAAGACCAATTTCGATGAGTCCTGGCCGTTTCCTCTCTCCGGGATGCCACTCTTTCATGATGCTAAACAAGTCCTGAAATGCACAGGGGATTATGTTGCTGTGATGGTTGAGCTTGACTCGCTCGACCACAAATTAAGGTTTCGGCGATAGCTATGGACTGATGATCCATTATAACTGCCCTATGACGGCCACACCTGGTCCACGGATCTCCAGCTTGGCTTCGGCTGAACATCGAAACCATGAGCCCCTGAAGACTCGTACGGCCGAAGGGCCTTGGACATACTCGGTAGATAGCGCCTTCGAGCAAGATTGGACTTATGGGCAAGCCGTATGGATGTAAGACCTAGCATAGACCCGCCGCAATACCCCCTGGGAGGTCCCGCGCGTTTCTGCTACGCAGGGCGACGCCACCGGTGTTAATATACACCATCATCATCATACCCGAGTCCCCAAATCCCTCTATGAGATGTTGAGCGTCAAATATTGAAGAGACATCAAGCAAGATATTGACTGTATCTGCAAATTGTATACGGACATTAATTGGCAATAGCTACGTATTGCCAGTGGATTCTAAATCTGGTGGCACACTTTCATGCAGTATCGTTGTTTGAGAGCTTGCTCATTATTCTCCGAGTCAGGCACCCATGACGGTATCCACAGGGGGAAATTCAGGGTTATCAGATGTGCCCAGCATGGTGGATCTGATGTACGCACATGTACATATATAAGCTTGTTCAAACCGGCAGACTTGAAGAGAACCTTGGACTATCCTGCATCCTGTCTGTTATTTCAAAGTTTTGAGACATACTTCTCCCTCGAACCAAAAGCAACCATGAAGACCTCGGCCATCATCTCTGCATGCTTCTGTGCCGCCCTTGCAGTGGCATCTCCGCCCCCTACCCGAGTGGAAGGCTCCAAGCGGGCCCAATGCGTTGCCCCTGTAGGGGGTACGGAAAGCCCAGGTTGCGTTTCTCCATACCGCCTTGCCGCCAACCCCATCTACTCCACCGGATGCCGTGATATCTCTGCCTGCGAGCCTGAAAGCACAAAGCTTGAGTGCTGCGTCTAGCTTTAACGTGGGTGGGAAAAGATAGGTAGGAAACAGCACCGTCAGTGGCTTGATATCCAACTTAATCAAGTGCTAATGTCTTAAAGCAGATTTATGGATGGATAAGAATGCCGTGGATATACCCTACACTATAGTGCAAATGATACTTTAGGGTGTGATATGGGCATGTGATGTCCAATTTGTAACCTGAGTTGCATTTAAATCTTTTATTAAACAAATTATCTGAGAAAAGCTCTTATATACCTAGAAAATGATCCCCTGTGAAATTCATTATTGACTTTCGGAATCAACATTGTGGCCTCGGCGGCCTTTCACACAAGGTGCTGGGCTGCTGTACTCTTTGTTCAATCAAATTCAGTCACCCACTGCTTCAGTGTCTGTTACTGAAGTGTTACGAAAAGCTTTCCATCATTGACCAGATAGGACGTGCATGTTCCCTCTGAAAAGTGACCGGTTTTGTTCCTCATGTGTACACATGCTCTTAGGTGGGGGGGGGGGAGGAAAAAAAGTGTGGGCAATCCCCTCACACAGTGGCAAACGCTTAAAACCCCAGCGTTAGATAGGTATACAAACCTGGGAATGTAGATGGGAGTAGATTTGTGAATGCAATCATCTTGGGCCAAAGTTCAATAGCCTTGTGCTGCCGCATAGATAAGGCTGGTCGAGACCGGCGCTGCCGATTGTCAACAAGTAGCCCGAGGCTGGCCTTTCCTGATATAATATTGTCCACACTCTGTCCTTTGGAGCCAGACTCATTTCAAGCAGCTCTTTAATCAGTGGCCAGACAAGTTTCGGGCCAAGTTCGTGGTGATGCTGCACCTGGGCACTGTAGACTGAGCATACATACTGCACATATGGCACTTGCACCTTTGAGATGATTTGACAGGGCCGCATTTTTCACCAACAAAGCTGTGGTATACTTAGGGAAGTTTAAAATGCTGATGACTTTGGCTCGTTTGCCAAGTTTGCTGGGTTTTAAAAGAATCTGGTACAAATTGGAATCAGTCGCTGTTTGGCTTATGGCTAAGGCGATAACCTCCATAGTGAATGGGCTTTAAGATCATTAACCGACCAGACGCTTTAGGCAGTGAATTTGACTTCATCCGATAGCGTTTGCAATCTTGCAAGATACAAACAAACAAGATAAGTGGGTCTCAGAGCTTACAACACAACGCACGGTCGGCCACAGGTTTCCCTTCCATCGACAACCCTACCTCCCAGATCTAGCCAGCATCGGTCCCTTAACCCAAGGCCACAACGCAGCCTTGGAAGGCCACGACGCAACACTTCTTGTCGCAAATTCCTCCACAGCTCCTCGATGTCATCATGGAATCGCACCACGGGGATCAAGGGCAGGACTCTCAACAGTCGGCCGAGGACGCTGCTATTGAGGCGGCCGTCTCTCAGCGTAGGTTTCACACAACAGTCCCTGTACAGGCAAGAAACCCGCTCCTTGCTGCTGAGGACGGACCACAGACTGGTGGTAGGTTTCATGCGGTGGTCTTTCAGAATTCGCAGATCTTTCAGGGTGAACATGGCCGTCAGACCTATTATTGTAAGTTGTCCACTCTTGCGTGGCCTGGTCCTTGTGAAGGTCTCGAGCTGACTTTGAGCACCGTGACAGCCGATCGCACTTCTCCAAACCCACACCTTTTCAGGACCGGGAGGAAAAACTATGCCATTCCCAGCATACACACTGCAACAACCATCGATGGCACCACAATAGATGACGCTCGTTCCCGGCTAGCCTCTAAAACTACTCGAGCTGCTAATGATGGCGATTCCAATGCTAAACATTTGCAGACCTTCCATGCATTTCAGGACCTACTATATGAGTTGAGAGCCAGAGTGATTCATCTCGCTTTTGCTTTCGCACGAAAACGAAACCCTAGATTTACCTTGTTTGTCTTGCAGTAGGTATCACACGAATCCACAGCTGCAGAGATGCAGCTTGCGTTTCAGTCGGTACTAAGACACAACCCTAATAACCATCCTCCGCGACTTGACACAGTCCCTGCCCTAGGAGGCGTTTGTCGAGAGTGGAAGAAAGAGGCCGAGGCTTTGCTATTTGTAAACCTTGAGATCTATCCAGAGGAAATTGTGGACTTTGAGAAAATCTGTTCGCCCAGGATGGATTTGCTGTCCAAGATCACGCTGTTGATCACCCCCGAAGGAAAATGGTCTTGTCCCATGGATGACCTCATCACCTACTATCATCAAGCTGTGTCTAAGTTCTTCACAGCCATCATCAACTTGGGACCAAACCAGCAGAAGGACAGACTGCTGAATATCGAACTTGCCATTTCCGGTCTTGATGAGCAGCCTTTCCGAGGTCTATTGCGGGATCTCCATCAACTTCCTGAGGTCCCCGTGATCGGCTCCTTAGCCATTCAATACCGGCATTTCATCAGCACGCAAAGAATGGATCAAATGGGAATGTGGAGTTCGGATAGCCGCATGTTCAGTCCCCAAATTCCATTGCCCTTGATTCTTTGCCGGCTCCCAAATCTCAGCAATCTGAGCCTCGATTTGCCACTCAATCTTGTTGGCGAGCTAGATGACGTGGCTGGGGAAGCAGTCGGTAAGTTGATTTGATTCTCCAAAGGCTTTTAATAGGCATTGTTGTGTTTGGCCCCTGCTGATAATTATACAGACATTGTGCAGTCCCTCACAGCCATTCCAGGCTTGCGAAAACTCCACCTGCGCCAGGCCAAGCGATCACAACTCGATTCCCAAATCGCCATCATAACTCAAGAGTCCTTTTATGGAAAGATGGTCGAGGCTCTCAGCACCTTGAGTCCAAGGCTTGAAGAGTTGACCCTCATCAACATGGTCGACATTCACAAGTTCCTTTGCGATTGCCTGGCTACTCCCTGGCCAAACCTGCGCCATCTCTATCTGCGTGGTTATATCAAGCTTCAGCTCGAGCCAGACTCAACGTTCAAGTCGCGTCGCCGCCATCCTCGAGACAACGCAGTCGGCATACGTGTCTTCGAGTCGTTTCTCGAGGCATTGCCCAGCTTGCCAAAGCTGACAGTTGTTAGCTGTCGGATGTACAACTGGGACTCGCTTTACATCCCTGGCACGGGAATACCACGGTTCTGCTTCGACATGTTCCTCTCCTCCAACCCCTGGCCCGAGTACCGGTACTACACAAGCCGCCCAATCAAGATCCCGTCATCCGGCGGCATCTTCTATATGCAGGGTATCCGAGTGTTGGGCAATAAGAAGCTTTACAAAGATGCGCGAGATTTGGTGCAGATCCACTGCGGCATAAGGCCCGAAGTAGTGCAGATGGTGATGAGCAACATGGACACTTCGTTTGTCCCACAAGTTGCGATGTCTTATGTTGAAGGCAAGAAAATTTTCCTTGTGAGTACCTTCCATTCCCCTAAATCAGACTTTTGCCCCTCTAACTCATGTCTCATCTTCAGGAGGAATTGGCATCCGCCGCCGCATCCCGCGGACCTTGACGTGAACATTCAATCCAGAGTGGTTTCAGTGCACGATGAGCTCAAGGAAGCGTCCGAGGAGTTTTTGGTAATACCGTCGGGCGGGGCCTTCACGACCAACGGGGCAGGGTTCCGTGAGGTTCAGTGAAGTAACAGGCCCGAGCATGGCGGCTATATCCGGATGAAGTCTGCTGCCTACGGTGATGTGGTTTAGCAAGCTGCGAGCCAACGGTTCCAGCTGTTCTACCCCACTAATGAACTAAGGCTCGCGGGGTTTCGTTCTTTTCGCCTTAGTCCCAGAAACAGAATCATACAATTGAAATCCTAATGAAGTTTTGACAACATGACTCCCTCTATCTCGTAGTAGGAAGAGCCGAAGATGACCAGCTCACCACTGACAGTCTTGAACTGCTAGACGCAGAGCATATGGCCACATTTCGCAATTGGTTGGATAAATTATTGCTCACTGAGGTTGCAGAGTTTACATATGCCGAGAATATCGTTGGCCTACCGACAAAAGTCTCCTGGTTGGATTTCAGTTACTGGCAGGCAGGATTCGGCCACCCTGTAGAAGAGCTAGAGCACAACGGCCTGAGACCAAAAGGAAATGGCAGAGGTGGAAGCACTATCAAAAACATATTACGCCGTCCTCACCCAGCTGGCAACGAGGTGGCGACATCTAGACGCTCTGCCTCGAGTAGTTACAAACTTCACATCACATGTTTCATAAGTCGCTAAGAAGCCACTGTGTCTGTTGATATATCTGGCATCCCCATAGAGTCCTGATCCGACCGTGAGCTTAGGTGCTCTCTTTCGCCGCTTCCGCTTTCTCAAGCGGATCATCCCCTGCGGAGGTGGCCTCCGGATCAACGTCCTCTGTCCCGGCGATGGCCTCGTCTAGCGCTGCCTCTCCTTTCAAGCCATCTTGTGCAGCCTGTCCGCTCTCCTTCTTCGCCTCGGCCTTCTCGAGGGGATCGTCGACTGCAGTAGTCGCTTTGGGGTCTACACAGAGGGGAAAGCTTGTTATTAGCTTGGCTTGGCAGTCCAAGAGCTGCTGCAGCAAGATCAAGTCACATACCTTCAGTTGGAGCCATGATGCAGAACTCAAGCAGTGATGCAAGCTTGTGTCGGTATTTGAAATGGTGGTAGATAGAGTGGTCAGGTTGCTATCAAGCAGGGTAGGAAAAACAAGCGACTCTTTATATAGATACTGTCTTCGATGTTGATTGGGATCATGCTACCCCGACCCCAGCGTGCTAACTAAATGGCCCCTGTCATACGCCACGTCCGTTTGTGGCTTCACAGACATCGTCATTTCATATCACAAGCCCGCTTCAACGCCCATTCAAATTGCAGTGACGTCAATTGATGTCCATCGCTTTTCTTCTAGGAGGGGGTTCGAAGCACCCCATTGGCGAACCAATCCACATCTCCCAGGGCTTGGCCCAGCTACGCGTCCTAGTTGCGGCCACCAAGGCCAGTAGTTCCGTGAGTGAAGTTGTGAACTAGAGTACAGAGTCCCAGGCAGCAACTCAAACTAACAATTCCGTCATGAAACATCTTCGTCCTCCTCAACCGTCCTATACGCGAGGGTACCTAGGTAACAAGCATTCATCCGTCCTAAATTTCCGTCCTTCCGAACCTGTACCCGTTGGTCATCACACATGCAGAACAACTGCCAATACTGGGCGAAGACATGAGAACCGCTTGGCTCCAAGTCCGTCTGGTCCTCTTTCTTGTCAGCCATGCCGGTGCCCAGTCTTGAAAGCGCACTCCGAATCAAAGCGCATCCGCCTCTTTCAGTTTGCAGAACCATTGTCGTTGAGCTATGTCTTGCCACTGATCCAACGTCGACTGTGTCGGATGAAGCTTGTCCAGAATCAGCCTTCCATCGCGCCTGGCTGACAGGTCATCCCGTGGTGGAACTTCCAGTAAGACTCCGGAACGCATCCGATCAAGTCCCGGTCGGTCAAAGCGGACGGGGTGGACGATGTCGACGTGGAGACGGGTAAGCTTCGGCATTCGCTGTAGTGCAAATGTGATGGAGTCAAGGACCTCGGCAGCAAATCTCAAGTCCGTTTCAGGTGCCGTACTGGTGTAGCCTGAGATGTCAAGTGTTGTCAGATTTGGCCAGGTCGTCAGACTCTGTGATGTACTCCCGCGGTGGTTCCATGCGTCTCTGAGGAAGTAGGGTACATCAACTACCTGAGAGAGATGAATCTCCTCGGCTCTGATAGTCAGATCAAATATCGCCTGGCTCAATTGTGGTGACGGCGCTGTGCAAATTCCGGCACTGTCTCGTTTGGGCCAGAACGAAGTGGATTCAAGACGGAGCACCTTGAGCTCGGATGCTCGGCTGTTCACTAGTATGGCGTGGCCATCTAAGACATAACGTCAGCAGCGTTGGTCATTATAAAGTTTGTAAAACCCTCAGAACTCACCTTGTATTCCCTGGACGATCTCGGGCGAATCAAGCTCACCACTTAATGCGACTGAAGCATCTTGGACATTCGGTAGTCTTGTGAGCAGGCGGAACATCGAGGCCGGCTGGATTGTCCATTCAGGTTCTAGAGGGACGGTCACAGCGCCGATGCACGGAACCGAAGGGAAGCTTGAACTATTGATCCGCAGGTAAGAGCCCACTGGCAAGAGTTGCAGCCTGGTAAAAGGTGGCAGCCCGGGAGAAGTGTAGAAATCGCAATAGAAAGAGAGGGGTTCGCCATCGCGACGCCAACCCCCGACAATCCGGAAGAAACGCCTGAACGCTCTTGTGGCGGATTGCTCGGCATGGTCGGTAGCTCGTCGAACTTGGGTTTCTGAGATGTTGTTCGCGAGGGGGCCGTGACCATTGATGAGGAGCGGATCTGTGCTCCGTGTACCACGGAGATCGAGAGAGATACAGAGCTGGATTTCCAAGACTGTGTTGATGCGTGGCCCGACGCAGATACGTTTCAGGTCGCTGAGGTCTTCGTCACGGAGCCGGAGAGCGCAAAATGTGAGTTTCTCGACAGCAGACTGCCACAGGATATCAATCGTGGCATAACTTCCGAGTCGGGTGTGCAATTTGTACTCCAGTCTCCACATGGTATAGCTGCGCCACTCGCTTATATTGTAATAATACCTGCGTTCATTGTGCCACTTCTTGCGTGGGCTTCCGAGGAATTCCTCAATGATCATGAGTTGAAGCTCGTAAGGGAGGCGAGGGTAGGGGTGGAAGGATGCGTCGGCGGTGATTGAGGACGCCATGTTCTGTGAAAGTGTTACTTGTGAGATGCAAACGTAATTTGGCCGGAGTGGGAGTAAATTGTAGCTGTGTAGTAGAACTGGGATGTCTTTACGTCAAGTGAGTAACCGAAGATGCGAGTCACAACGAGAGCTACAGGGCTGAGCTGGCATTAAAGAGTGTGCAGTTGGTCAAGCTATTAATGAATGCTAACAATTCCTTGGTTCGAGACTAGTCAATGCACGCTAGAAAAATTAAATAAAATGAAATGAATTGCTAAATTGTTATTGAAATGTTATTGAAATGATTTCGTAGTACAAATCAAAATCAAATCACTAACGAAACTTGAACTGATCATGGCGCACCCAGTAACATTGCAACTTGGCATGAACGGCTTTGCACCCTGGAGATATTGACATTGCAAGAGGCGGACGAGCAAAGCTTTGAGCCCGGATCAAGTCACAAAATGATTGTGCCGACTTCATGGTTATGGTTCTTTAATCTTTATACCCACAGATACCTCAACATAAAGGCTCGTGAACTTCCATTGTGGAGTTCCCGCGCTGTCTCGCAATTTGCTGCCACTCATCGATCACCAGATTTTCCGGAACGAACGTGAACATTTGCACAAACTCCTTCATCAAGGGGCTGGGCGAAGGAAGCTGCACGGTAACGAATGCCGGGTACTCACCCCGCAGAGACGCGGCCATAAGGTGGAGATAAGACCTTTGGTCCTGGATAGACTTGGTTCTGAGAGTTTTTATCCTGATGGACAGGAATTTGATTTTTGGCATTTTGTGGAGGGCGGAGGTTATCGAACTGAACTCTGGCGATGTGTTTGTTCATGAAGCAAGAGTCAATCTGGATGGGTGCGGAAATTTGGGCAAGTATGAAGTGTGCCTCAAAATTCTAAAATCTTGAAGTGGTTGGTGCCTCTTTAGGCTGAGAGTCGGTTGCAATTAATTGCAGGATACCCTATTCAGGTGACTGTGGCGCTTTGGGCTTAGTCATCATCTGTGCTAAAAATGGGAACCCGATTCCAGGTAAAAATGGTTATTATCATGAACTTTTAGTGTGCTACTAACAGAGGGAGGTACAGATGAGCGGAAAGTGAAGCTGTTGAGGTAGCACCGGGCACGAACTGATCCTTGAGCTGCTTCAAGTAATCTTGATTCTTCTGAAGTAATAAGGAGTTGTCAGTTCCGGCAGAGCCTGGAAGATATTCATGAATGGGGAACGACTTTACAGCCCTATAGGAAGAGCCTAAAAGAATTTCAACAAATCATACACTTGAGGACACATATTAATCACGTTTGCATTTTTGAGTATGTGGCGAAGCTCATCCATCGCCAATGACCTCTCAACCAACATGCGCTCCATTCTTCCCCATCTGCCCTTCTCCGTGTCAAAAATGCAGTCTAAGCTGGCCAGAAGCTTAGTTACTTTGGTAGATACAGAGCCACGGGGACGCGAAAAGTTAAAAGTAAATTCGGAAGGAGAAAACGCTATAAAGAAGCAGCTATAATCGGCTTACCCAGCTTTTCTAATCGGCTTACCCAGCTCCGCTATTAGGCCTACCTAGAAACTTTCCGCCTACCTAATATAAGCTTTATAAGCAATTTCTGCTAGGAAATTAATATATACCCTAATAAAGCAAGATTACCCCGTAGCCCCCCCTATTTTAAATAAAAACTACTTAATATATTATATTTAAATTAAACTATATTAAATTAATAATATACTTAAGGTATTAAATATTTAAATAAATAAAAACTTTATTAATTTAATATACCCGGGATATTAAATAAATAAAAAGTTTATTAATTTAATAATATATTTAAGGTATTAGATAGATAGAAAATTTATTAATTTAATAATATATTTAAAGTATTAAATAAATAGAAAATTTATTAATTTAATAATATACTTAAAATATTAAATAGGTAAAAAGTTTATTAATTTAATAATATATTTAAAGTATTAAATAAATAAAAAGTTTATAGCTTAAATTAAGCTAAATTATTTCTAATTAAAATTAATAAAGGTAAATAAAAACTTTATTAATTTTATAAGCATTAAGATATTAAATAGGCGGAAAGTTTATAGCCCGAGTTAAGCTAAATTATTTTTAATTAGAATTAATAAGGGTAGGCGGAAACTTTTTATTTAAATTTAATATTTAAACCTTTCTCTTTTTTTTTCTTTTTTTTTTCTTTTTCCCTTAAATACTTTCCTTTCTTTCTTTCTTTTATTTTATTTAATTAACTTTTTATTTAAAATTAATATTTATAAATATTAAATACCTTTAATAGCTTAATTATTAAATTTAATATTATACCGCTTAAAAAAGCTATAAAAGGCTTAAATGCTATTTAAAATATTAAAGAAATTAGGTTAAAAACTACCGCTATAATTATTAATTTAAAGGCTTTAAAAACCTATATTTTAAAAAATAGCATTAAAAGCTATAAATATAACTTCTTAATATTAAGCTTTATTTAAATAAATAAAAAGTAAAAGTAAATAATAAATAATCCTTTTAGCTTTAATAACTTTTTTAATAATAAAGATATCGACTATTTTATTTATTTAAGTTCCCCTATTAAGCTGGAACGATAGTAAGTATCCGAGAAGGATAAGGTATAATATATCTTTTAAATTAATATAGTAGGTTTTATTATATAGAACTTTTTATAATAACTTATTAATCTGCTTCTATAAGCCTGTCTATAATCAGAAGCCGCTATTCTGCGCTAATAGCCGTAGCGTTAGGCCGCGCCTATTTACACCAGTGCTTTTAATAAGCTCTAATTCCACTATCAGCTTATAGTTATATATATACCATTATAACGGATAGAAAGGAGCCGGTACCGTTAAGGTTAAAGCTATCGCAGGCCGCAAGCAACCTAATCTAACGCCGTTAAGCACTACTAGTATACGAAAGTGCCATTGCCGTATAACTTAAGCCTTTAAGTTACTCGAAATAGGCGATATTAAAAAGCCGCCATTACCCTAAAGGTTCTAGCTCTGCTTAAACACACACCCATCTGGCGAAACCGAGCGACACAACCTTTTCCGCTATATTGCAAAACCATTCGAAAGCAATTATTTAGCCGAAACCGAAACAACTACCAGTTAAGCTTAAACTACCACTTGCACGCGCCTAAGACCCTTAAATTAACCAGGTAAGGCTACTATATTCCATTGTCTGGATATGTAGATCTAACAGCTCTATAGCTATAAAAATGGACTCTAAATATAACAAGCAAATTTTTACCTAGGCAAGAAGTTTTTTTACTAGGGTAAAGAAGCGTAAAGATAAGAAACCTTTCCTTTCTAAGTAAATAGATATATTTATTATTACCTTAAAGATGTATAACTCGGAAATCTATTCTAAAGAAATAAAGGAATTTATTGCTTATAAAGCAATAATAAATAATAAGCCGAAGAAAGGACCGAAGGTTATAAATTTAGTATACTTTTTTAAAAAGGTTTACCTTTTATTTAGATAGATTAAAGAGACGAAGCCTAGTTATAGAAACGTAATATAGTTAAATAAAATTTAGTTTAAAAAACATATAATTATAGGTCTTTTAACCTTATACCCAGAAGGGAATAATAAAGATATATTAATTATTATTATTAAGGTTTTATATTTTATTAAATTTTTTAAATAATATAGTAAAAATATTTAAAAGAAACTTATTATTATAAATACCGCCTTATAAAAGTATAGCTATTTAATTAACTTTAATTTCCTTTTAATAAATAACGTTTTTAATAAAAATAGTTAATATATTTATTTAATATAGTTTAATTAAAACCTTAACTATTTTACCTTTATAAAGCTTAAAGATTAAGTAGCTATTAAAGCCTAAGTTAATTATAACCCTAATTTTTTTAATAAGAAATATTTTAATATTACTTTATTTTATTTACTTATTATAAAGAATTAAAGCTATTAGGTTATAATAGAAATATTAAAATTTAATATTTTTAGCTAAGCCTAAATATATTTAATAATATCTAATAAGCTTAACCGTTTTAATTAATATTTATAAATATTATTTTAGCTAACTTTAATTAATATTAATAAATATTAATTAAAATAGCTTATTTAGCATTTATAAATATTAACTTATTTAAATTTATATTAATAGTTTTAAATTTTAAGTTTTTTAAGCCTATTATTTAAGCTAAATTTTATAATTAATAAGGTTACCTTACTTTTATTATCGATTTAAATAAATAGTTTATAAAGTTTATAAAGTTTAAAAGTAAACTAGCTTTAATTAAAATCTATTAAACTATAATTAATAATAATACCGCTTTTATTTATATTTTCCGGAATAATAATATTAAAATTATAATTAATTTTAATAAAATTAATATTTATATTATTATTAATATAGCTATTTTAAAGTATTTAATATATTACTTAACCGGTATTAATAAAAAGAATAAAGGTAATTAATATTATATTAAATATCTTATAAATAAAGTATATTTATAAGGCTTTATTTTTAATAATATCTTTTAAACTATTACTGCCTACCTTTATTATCTTTATTTATATTTAAAAATAAATTCTACTAATATAAAAAAAGGTAAAAATTTAGCCTTTAATAAAAAGCCTTAAAATAATAATACTATAATCTTTTTTTATATAATAATAACCTTAATTTAATATAATTACTTAATTAAAAGCTATAAAAATAAAGTATTTAATATAATTACCGCTTAATTAATTTTAAGCTTTATTAAGAAATATAATTATTTTAGGGCAGGTATAAATAAAAACCTTAAGATATAGCTTTATATCCTTTATAAGCGCTTATAAAGGCGGAAAAGCTTTTTTCTTTAAGGCTAGCTATATAATACTATTTACTATAACTTTTTATAAAAATTATTTAAGAAAGCTAATAATAAATTAGGCTATTATATAGCTATAAAGGCTATATATAACCTCTTATTAATTAATTTAGCTATTTTAATTAAACTTTTTAAAAACTTTTATAAATAAATACTCTTTTTAAAACCTATTATAATATATACCTTAAATAAAAACCTTTTTAATAAGTTTAAATATATAGTTATAAATATAGAAAGTATAAAATAATACTTTATTACTTTTAAATAGGATATAAAAATAAGTATTATTAAGGATAATATAGATAATATTAACCTTAAAACTGATATTATACCTATTAAGAATATTAATATTAGTTTTAAATAGTTAAATACCCCTATACCTATTAAACGTTTTATTAATCCTAATAATATATAATAATATAAGGAATTATTAGGCTGCTTAAAAGACTATTATACTATTTTCAGGCTTATTTTATAAAGCTTACCTTTTAATTTCTCCTTTTTTAAATATTTATATAGCTTAAAAATAAAAGTTTTTAAGGCTAAGAATAATACTAAGTATATAAATCTATATATTATTTAAAACCTTATTAAGGGTATTTCCTTAAAGGTATAATAGGTTATTAATAAATTTTATTTTATTAGTTAATATTTATAAGTACTAAATTCGATATAATTTAATATTTATAAGTACTAATTAATATTTATATTTATCTATTAATAGTTTATAAATATCTATACTTTTTTTTAAATAATAAAAAGCCCGATATATAATACTTTACTTATTAATTAAATTAAAATAAAAAAGATATTAACCTTTCTTTATACTTATTACTTTAAGCTTTAAAAGCATCTTAAATAATTAAAAAGTAATAACTTAATTATAATAAATAATATTACCTAAAGTAGTAAAAAGCAGATAATACCGATAATAATTATAGCCCCGGCTAATTTAATTAAGTAATATTTAATAAAAATAAAAAAATACTTTCCGAATATTTTTTAATATAGGGTTTTCTATAGTTTTAAAAATAATTTTAGCTATAATATATTTTTATAGGCGGTTATTATAATTATAGAAAAGCTTTAAAGTAAAATAAGCTTAATAGTTAATTAAGCCTATAAGTTAATTATAAGTTTAATTAGTATTTATAAATATTAAATTAATATAGCTAAATTAGTATCTATTAATATTAACTAATTTATTTATTAATACTTTTTTAAAATTTATATAAAATTTAATTTTTTTTCTTTTTTATTATTATATACCGCTTTTATATTTAAAAGGTTTATACTAAATTTATTAATATATCTAATAATTTACTTTAAAAGTATAGTTTATAAGAGTTCGATAAGTATAACCTTAATATATAATATAACGATAAATAATAGCGCTTTATTTAAAAATCTTTAAAATAGTAATACTTTTTAAATAAAGCTAAAGATAAAATAATTTTAAGTATTTTTAAAAGCCTAAGCAATAAATAAGATTTTAATTTTTTAAATATTAAGGCCGAAAAAACCGCTATTATAGATTACTTAAAAAATAATAGCTTTAATATAAATAATATTAATAAGCTTAAGAATATACCGGCTAATTCTTTTAAGTATAGTAAGAATAAAGATAAGGGTAAGGCGCTTAATCTATCCGAAAAGTATTATAAAAATCTATATAAATTAAGTACTATTATATAGGCTATTAAGGCTATTAAATAAAGATATAGGGAAAGAGTTTTAATTTATTATTATAAAAGTAAAACCGTTAAAAAGATCCCTTATATATTTATTTAATATTATATATAAATCTTTCCTATAAGGTTTTTCTTTTTATTAATAATAATTAATAAATATTAAATAATATACTTAACTAATAATAGCTTTAATTATATATTATAAATAATAATTTCTTTTAAATATAAGCGCCCGGATACTTTAATTAACCCGAATTCTTTTATTTTTTTATTAGCTATCCTAGCTATTAATAAGTTAAAGGATTATAAGGGCCTTTTTTTATTATTTTAAGAAAATATATAGCTAAGCTTTAATATTTTAAAGAAATATTCTAAAAAGCTAATAATAAAGAAATATAAAGGCTTTTCTAATTTTAGCAATTTAAAGTTTATAGATAAAGATATATAAATATATCTTAAGGTTTTTAATAAAGTTAAAGCCGCTTATTATATAAAGCTTATTACTATATAAAAGGAAAACCGCTAATAATAATAAACCTTATTATCTATAAGTATAAAAGGTATTAATAATAATAATAAAGTTTTCCGGATAATAATATAATTTATTATTAAGGCAGCTTATATTACTACTTATATACGGCGTAATATAAATATTATTATAAAACTACCTAATTATATTAATAAAAAGCTATAATAAATATATTTTAAAAATAATATACCCCTATTTAAGGTTATTACCTATAAGCTATTATATAGCTATAATAAGGGTAAAATTATAAAACTTATAAATACCTATTTCTAAAAGCTTATAATTATTATTAAAGATAATTAGTTTAATATTATTTTTATCTTAAAGAAGTACCTTAATAATAGCTACCTTAGCTAAAAATAAAAGCTAATAGATAAAAATAATAATAATAATACACCTAATAAAATAAATCCGGATATTTTTTAAGTTTTATTTATCCTAAATATAAATTTCCTTAATTATAAGGTAATAATATAGAATAATTATATTAATACCCTTTTAGCTAAAACCGTTATCTAAAAACTTATAGCGGCTAAAAAGATTAAAGGCTTAAAAGCCTATTAAATTACTTAAAACTAGGTAAAAGGCTATAAAAATAATATTATTATTTTAAGATTAAATTATATTAAAGCCGTTTAAATAAGTATTATAAATAATAATTTATTTTATTTCTAATATTTTAATTATAATAGTATATATAATTTTATTTTAATTAAATATATATATACCCTATAGCAGATTTTATATTAAAACCCTATTATAATACGTATTTTAAAGTTAATTACTTCCCGGGTAATTAAAGGAAAGAAGGTTATTATTATAATTATAAATCTATAGATATAAATATAAGTTAAAAGCTCTATTAATATTTATAAATATTAACTCGCTTTTTTATAACCCTTTTTATTAACTTAATACTTATAAGTATTAAATTATCTTTTAACCCCTAATTATTAAAATTAATAAGCTATATATATTATAGTTTAATATTTATATATATTAATTTATCATTAAATTAATAATTTATAGGATAATTATAGCTATTTTAGCTAAAGTTAGCCTTAATATCCTATCTATTTAAGCCTTTATAACTTTATTAAAGAAATCTATAATATATATATAGTTTAATAACCTCTATTTAAATATTAATATCCTAATACCTAACCTATATTATAGCTTAATAGGTTTTAATCTTTATACCTTATATATATATACTATCCTAGCTAAATATTTAATTAATTAAAACATTATAGCTTAAGTTAAAGGCTATATAAAATATATTAGTTAAATAAAAAAAACTATTTTTAATATCCTTCGGATTAATAATATAGCTTATAATATAATTAAAATAATAGTATTAAAGAAAAAGGTATTTACCTTAATAATATAGCTATATTATTTTAAGTAAATAAGGTTTACTAATAACCTATAACGGTTAATTATATATAAGGTTTTATAAGCTATTTAATCTTAGCCCTTTAATCGATTCTTTTAAAAAATAGTTTATCCTTAGCTAATTAAGGATTTTAATTTAAAAACTATTTATAACTATATATACTTTTATTAAAATCTAGCCTAGCTTATTATATAATATTATAATTAGCTTATTTATAATAAATATAATAACTTTTTTTTTATTATTATTAAATAGATTAATAAAATACTTATTAGCTTAAAAAAGTATTTTAACGTTATTATATAAATATAATACTTATATTTTTTAAAAGGCTAATATAATATAATTAAAGCCGAGCTAACTTAAATATAATTAATTAAGCTAATTAAGCTATTAAATATTAAGAAGAATTAAATTAATACCGTTTAAACTAAATAAGCTCCGATTAAGTTTAAAATTAAAAGGAAATAAATAATAAAGCCTTTTACCCGGGATAATAGCAATAAAATCCCCTTAAAAAGTAAAAAGTATAAAAAGGGTAAAAAAGGTAAAGATAAAAATAAGGGTAAAAAATAGCTTAAAAGTAATAAATTTATTGCTATTAATAAGAATAATAAAAAGGGTATAGCTAATACTTTAAATATATAATTAAATAAAGATTAAAAAGATATTAATACCTATATATATTAATAGCCTACTTAAGGCGATACTTTATATTATATTATACCGGATAGCTATTAAGGATTATATAATAATAATAGTAAAATAGTTTTATATTTAAAGTTAAAAATAAAAGTTAAGGCTTTTAAAGCTTAAGCCTTTAAATATAAAAGGCTAATAATTTATTATTATATAATTATTAAATTAAATTATATTTAATATCTATAGGTATTAATTATTAAATAAACTTTTATTCTTATTTCTATTTAAATACCTTAATATTATATATTAACCTTTAATATATATATAATTCTAATTCTATCCTTTATTTAAGCTATATATAGCTTTAAAAAAGAATTTCTTTATAATATAATATTTCTATTACTATTAATTAAACTTAATAGTTTTAAAAATATACTTCCTAATATCTTTTTTATTATTAAGTTTATTAATTATTATTATACTCTAATTATTTAAGTTAATAATAAATATAATACTCTTTTATACTTTTAATATATAATTAATATAAATAAATATAT
Source organism: Diaporthe ilicicola (assembly GCA_023242295.1). Taxonomy (NCBI): domain Eukaryota; kingdom Fungi; phylum Ascomycota; class Sordariomycetes; order Diaporthales; family Diaporthaceae; genus Diaporthe; species Diaporthe ilicicola. The sequence goes on along the minus strand of JALPVH010000377.1, from coordinate 2,300 downwards.
TATTTTTTATAGCCTAGCTTTATTTTTACTTTTTAATATTTAACTTTTTAAAAATAGATATAAAGCTAAATTTTTCTAGCTTTTTATTATATTTTATTAAATTCTTATTCTTCTTTATAATATAATTTAATTATATCCGGATTTTATTATTAATTTATTTTATAGGTTTATTATTAATAATAGCCCTTATTTAATAATTCTTTTTTTAAGTTAAAAGCTTATATATTAGCTATTAATCTATTAAAGAAAAAAAACCCGGTTTATAATTATATTAACCTTATTTCTAATATATTAAGCTTTTTACTTTATAATATTATTTATTAATTAAACGCTTTAAATAATAGTTAAAGAATTAACGGTTTTAATTTTATATATAAGTAGAAATAGCTACTTTAATATAATTCTTATATATAGTTCTATTAAGCTATACCTTTATTAAGCTATTTTAAAAAGGTTTAAAGTTAAATAATTCTAATTCCGGTATAGGGCTTATACTTTAAAAAAGGTTATAAAAGCTAAGATTATTATTTAATAATAAGAGATACTTTAAGCTAATATAAACCGGATAGAATTACTATATAAGTAATTCTATATTTAAATAAATTTTCCTAATATATTATACTATAAATAAACCTTATAATAAGCTTATAAGTATATTATTAGTTTTTAAAACTAAATATAGTTTTAATAATAATATTATAAAAGATAATATTTTAAAATATAAGTTAAAGGTTTAATAATATCCGGGCTAATAGTATTACTTATAAAGCCTTTTTAAAGTAGCTTTTATCTTTTTAACAATCTTATTTTAATTTAATATTTATTTTATTAATATAGCTAATACTTTTAATAAATAAGTATAATAATTTACTTTAGCCCTTTTATTTTTATATAAGCTTTTAATAATACCTTAAAACTATATTACTATCTTTTATTTAAGGGTTAAAATTATATTTAGGTTATTAGCAATTTATTTATTAATCCTAAAGCTTAATTTAATATTATTAGCTCTTTTTATAGCAGGGCTTTAAGCTATTAGCGCTATATTTATAAATATAAAGTTTTAATAAATAAACTAAGCTTTTAGCTTTTATATTTTAAGATTAATTTTTTTAAAAAGGAATTTATTTAAAATATTTATATCTTTTAATAGATTTATATTACCGCTATTTATAATATAGAATTCTTTAATAAGAAATAAGTTTAAGTTAATTAAAATATTATTTTTATTATTAAATAATATAGTATTAAATAAAGGTTAAAAAGCTTAATTTTAAAGCTTAAGTTTATTTATATATTATTATAGATAATAACTTAATATTAAAAGTTAATAAGTAATTAAATTTAATTAATATTAATATAAATAAAAGTTTATTAAATAAAATATATTATTTCCCTAAATAATAATATCGGTTTTATAAATATATAAATAACTTATAATATATCGAAATATTTTTATATATATCTTATTAAAATATCCCTTTTTTTTTATATTATAATACTGCTTTTTAATAAGGCTTAATATAAGCTATAATATAATATTAAATAAATAAATTAAGTAATTAAAAAGATTAATAAAAGTTTTTAAATATTTTACCACTTTATAAGCTAAAATAAACTTAAATTTATAAAAATAGGTAATTTAAAGGTATTAAATTATATTAACTATATTTCTATAGGTATACTTTTAATACTTAAGCTATATTTTAAAATATTAATATAGGCTTTTTATAATAAATATATAAAAAATATTAAAATATAAAGTATTAGGGAAAAAGGCTTAATAAACGTTTTTTAGCTAATAAAATAGCTAGGTTATTTTAATATATTAAATAGCTTTAGCTTCTTCCGGTATAAAATTCTATTTTATATAAAACTTAATTTAAAGTTTTTCTATTTTATTAATAATAAATATATCGATAATATTTCGGAAGTTACTTTTAATTTTATTAAATAAAGTATTATTATTAATATATTTATTATTATAAATATATATTTTAAATACCTTAAAAAAATATTACCGATAAATAATAATCTTTATTTTTAAATAAACCTTTTAAATAGCTTAATTTTTAATAATTTTAGTATTTATAATTTATAAGTTATATTAAAAATTTAATTTTTTAAATTTATAAAGAATTTAAATATAATCTTTTATTAATTAGCTTTAAATAAATATAAAAAAGTATATATATAGCTAATAAAAAATAATTATTCTTATTATATAAACTAATAATAAACTATAATAATTTATATTAAATATAAAATCTATAATAAGAAAAAAAGAATTATTTAAATTT
>JALPVH010000376.1:0-51160 GCA_023242295.1 Diaporthe ilicicola | reverse complement strand
AAATAAATTAAAGAAATAAAGCTTAATTATAAAAATATAATATAATTAAATAAAATTTAATTTAAAAAAAAATATAATTATAAGTTTTTTAACCTTATACCTAAAAGAGATAAATATAAATATAAATATAATATTTTATATTATAATATAAATATAAACATAAATATATTTTAAAAATAAATTTATAAAATCTTAACCTATAAATAATTAATATTATATAATAAAATTAGCACTTTAAAATAGCCTATTTAATTTCCTTTTATTTAATTATATATTAAAGATATAAATACTAATATAAAGCTTAAAGTTATTAAACTATACGGCTAAGCTAACTAGGCCTAGCCTTAAAGGCTTAAATAGTAGCTAAGCTTAAAAATAATTCTTTTTATTTATTAATAGTATTTTTATTTTTAGTAAATAATAAAATTAAAGAAAATTAAATAGGCTATTTTAAAGGGCTATATTATTTTTATATTATTTACTATTTAATTTTAAGATTTATATATTTTTATTTTTAAATTTAAATTTATATTTATATTTATATTATAATATAAATATAAAATATAAAAATATAAATATAAATATAAATATAAATATAAATATAAAATATAAATATAAAATATAGAAATATAAATATAAATATATAAATTATTTATCTTATTTAAATTCTGTCTTTTAAAGCTTAAAATATAGTAAGTAAAGGGAAAAAAGCTATAGTAATTAAGGTTATAGCTCCCCCTTCCTTAATAAACCTCGGTTTACTTTATATTTAAGCTTCCGTAAATAACTTTATATAATAAAGAGTATTTACTATACCGTTAAATATCTTTTAAAAGATCCTATAGACGCTTAATAAGGAAAAACCTATAATATAGAGAAAAAACCTTATTAGCTAAAGGGATATAATAATTAATAGTAATAGGTATATAATTATAGGGAATTAGTTAAGGGGTAAATAGTTTTACCTTTTAGCGCTAAGGGGCATATTAAAGAAAGGGCAGGTTAAAAGGTAGCATTAGCGAGATTTAAACCTATACCTTTTATATTATTAGCGTAAAAGGGTATCCTAACGCTTAACTAATACGCTATAATGCTAAATATAAATATATATATTTATATTTTATATTTTATATTTATACTTTATATTATTTTATATTTTATATTTTAAAAATATAAAATATAAAATATATATTATAACTCTACTATTTATATCCTGCTAAATATAATGCCGTTCTATCTAGCCGATAACTTTAAAATAATTATAAAACTTAAAAAAAAAAGGAAAGTATTACGTAAGTATAGAATTTTATATAAATAAGTATACACGCACTATAAATAGCTCGCATCACCTTACTTTAATCTCTTAATATAACCTTTTTTTAATAATATTAAATATTAATGTTAAAAAGTTAAATGTTAATTAAAAATAAGTAAAGTATTTAAACCTATTTAAATTTCTTTAATCGATTTTAGTTTATATTAATATCGAGATAATAATAGGTACTAAAATATTAAAGCTAAATCTTATATTAATTAAAGATTTCTATATAGTAAAGATAAGTGTGCTAAATCTTTTAAAAGGCTAGCCTTATTAATTTATTTTTAAAAGATTTAAAGCTAGAAATTATATAATAACCGCGCTTAAAAAGTAGTAAAAGTATATATATAATGTTAAAGATTATAATAAAATAAAAGATTATAATTTTAATTAGGATTTTATTTAAAGTAGTAATTATAAAAAGGTAAATATATTTTATTAAAGTAATTTATAAAATTTTTATAAAATTATTATTAATAATATTTTATAAGTTAAACATTAATTTATATTTAAAATAAAGCCCTTTATCACGTATATTTATATATATAAGAATTAAAGGTTTCTTATAAAATAAGTATAAAAATATATTTATTTATCTTTTTTATTATCTTTATATTTATTATAAGATAATTTAAGTTTAACTATAATACTTTATAATTAATCTTTTAATTCTTTTTAAAAGCTTTATATAACTTTAATCTATATTTACATTTAATAATTAAAGTAGCTATATTACATTAAAAGGATTAATTTATTAACATTTTAACGCTAATATAATAGCTGTTATTTAAGTCTTTATACGCTAAAACTTTACGCCTTTATATATCGATTATTATATTATAAACTATATAATATAAAAATATTACTATCGGCGGTTACCGTATTTTATAAGGCGATGTTATTTTAATGCTTACCGATACTTTATATTTTAATAAAGATGTGTGGGATTAAGCTACTCGGCCTATAAAAAAACTATTTAAAGAGTTTAATGTTAAACGTTTCTTATAACCTTCTGGAATAAGTAGTTTTATATACTTTATAAAAGGGCTTACTAGTTTATAGATTTATTACGGTAGTGGTAATTAAATGTGCTTAGGGCATTATTTAATAAAGGCGGAATTATTTATCACCTTCGCTTACTATATATTAAAATATAAGGTTAAAGCGAATAAAAACGATATGGGTAGGGTATAAGGGAATAAGAAATATAAGTTATATAGTATACTATTTCTAGATCGGCCTTTATAGTTTAAGATTAAAAGAAGGTCTTTTATTAGATAGTATAGACTCGGTATTAAAATCCCTAGCTTTAATAAAGAAATTAAGACTGATAAGTCGTTAATTAAAATTTATATATTCCACACAAAAATTTAATTATCTTAAACAAGACTGTAAGCTAAAAGGACTATTAAGCTTTCCTCCTTATTAATTTAACTAACATATCCTGACCAGCCTTAGGTGACATTAGGCCAGGTACAGGCTTTATCAGGTCAGCTTCCATCATTTTATATACTAGCTCGAGGTCAAATTTATGCAACAATATTGCCATGAATAATATCACGGCACACTTCGCTATATGACGTCCTGGACATAAGGTACTGCCACCGCTAAAGGCTTTAAAGTTATTGCCACGCAACAAACGCGGTTAATCCAGAAATCGCTCGTAGTGGAACCGTTCGACATCTTCTCCAAAAACAGACTGATTCATATACAACTGCCGGTACGGTATTATCAATCGATTTCCTTTCCGTAGTACCTTGCCTCCTATAACTGTGTCGGCGGTGATGAATCGCACAGACGCCGCGAATTCCGACAACCGAAGCATTTTAGACCACATTGCGTGCAGCCTCGGCACATTTGTGTGCAAATATTCCGTGTCAACGCTGCCGTCTTGCCGAAAAGCAGCCTTTATCTCTTCTCTCACAGTAGTAAGCAAGCACGGTATTTCTAACAAGTAAGCCAGAAGCCAGTACGCAGCCTTGCAGGAGTTTGTATTGATACTGCGCTCAAGTCAGAATTGCACGTGCTCAAATATGTGACTCCTGCTAGAAGAATGAATGACGGAATTGAAAATTGAATCATACGCCCAATATATTGTTATAATCGCAATGGCTTAGTCTTTCGCAGATAGTCCAACGGCGCGCATTTCCCCCTCTAAAGCATTAACAAACCAAGCGGCGTTGGTCCTTAATTGGGGGTCGATTTGGAGATACTGTTTAAATGCTCCAAGGATCCTGTCCCGCGAGGCTCTCATCTCCTTGGCCAGAAATGGGGATATTGGTATATAACCTGATAGCTTAGCTCGTCGAAAATAATGAAGTCATCAGTAAGGCTCGCACATATTGTGGCAAGTTGAGGCCCGAAATATGCATCCTGGCCAGCTTTAGCAAAGTAGTCGGAACAAAATTGCGTTAGCGGGACCACGACGGTTCCGGGTGCCTCTTGAACGGCGTATGCAAATTCGAGGAGCTTGTCAATTCCGATATGCTCATCAAAGAAGGCCAATAACCTCCCCTCCAGAAAGGTCAAGTCTTCCCCGGGGAAGAGCTGATGGATATGCATCTCACAAAAGAGAATACCCAGCGGCTTTCCATGGGGGTTAGGAAAGCTGTCCTTGTGCTTAGGCAGTGGCGTGAAAAGCCTCTGAACCGCAGTTTCAGAATTCCCGAGAATCCTCATCATGGATTGTACAAACTCTTTATAGGAGAAAGTTTCCGTGTTGCGGTATACCTCTCCTACGTCTTCGGCTTTGGTCAAGACGTACATTGTCATGCCAAGAATTGTCAGAGCAAACGGCTCCCTGGTGTCGCCCAAGTAGTGCCTTTGCCGTGTTTCAGTTTGCGCGCTAGCAAAGAGGCATTATTGAGTCGTACGTACCTTGCCCATGACAGCAAGTCATCTGCATTGCGAAAGAAATCCACGAGATGCCCTGGGGAGTACACATTGGTTCTATGGTCCCGTACTGAGGAACGAAGACTGCTTACCCAGTACTAAAACTACATTAGTCATGGCTTACACTAATTCATGAGACGACTTGAGCAAAGTACTTACGGGGAATCCAGTACGAAAGCTCTTTTGGATTATTAGGGTAGAGCATGGGGGAAATAGTGAATCTGTAGAACCGCCACGTCACTAGTGCGCTTAAATATGTAAGCAATGCTTTAACAAGTGTTTCGGCGGTTGAGTTGGACGGTGTTATGTGATAGTCGCCATGGTACAGCAGTTGAAAGACGGACATGCTGCTGGAAACGATTGAAATAGGTTGTGACTGGTTGTCTTAACGAAGGAAGTGCGTATACTCGACATTGGTAGACTCATGAGGATGAGAGAGGAATAGGAAAGTATGTAGTAAGCAGTAATTTTGTTTGTTTATGTCTGGTTGCTTTTTGATTGTTGGATTATCCTAACATATCCGTTCTCCATCACAAGGGCTGTTCCGGTCATAGGTACTTACGAGGTACCAATATGGGTACAGAAGGCAACAACGAACATGGTAGATACACCGCACTGTGTAACGGACGGAATAAGATGGCATAGTGCGGTAGCACTGTACCATGGAAGCTGCCGTGCCTGCTCGATATAACTTGATCCCCACTTACACGCCCCTCGATTTAGTCTACTGTACTGACATCAGATCCCCCGTTAGTTCTATTGGTTCTTACCTCGTCCCTCTTGGCGAACAGCCGACTGGCTTCCGGGGCACTCGTACTTCGCATTAACCCGAGAATCGGCCCTAGTGACTTCTAACGGAACAGTAAGCTAAAGGCAACGGTTCTGCTCTTGTCAGTAGACAAGATTGGCATGTATGAGCATAAGCAGGGACTTCTCCTGAGGTATAGCATTTAGCTTAATAACCTTTTTTTTTTAAAAAAAAAAAAAAAAAAAAAAAAAAACCCGTGTTATCTAAACTTGAGACGTTAGTTATGTGACGTTAAGCTTCTAAATCGGTTCCTGATTTTTTAACTAGTTTAAGCAGTGGATTACTAGAAGTCCTTAAATCCTAATCCCTTTAATTTTTCTAACAGTGGGCAAATCGCTTTTACATTATATCTCGGTCGTTCTTAGCGTCGATTACAATGTTTTTAATTACTCCTTAAGCGGTTATACTTACTTTAATTATCCTTTTAGTTTTAGCGTATATATAAAATATAAGTTTAAATTTCAAGGCGTCCATGTTTTAAAAGTAAATTTTAATAATTATAGCCTCACGACTCTTTAGCTCTATAGGGTAAGATCCCGTTCACGGCTTATTCGAGGTCTCCATTATTTAATGGCTAGGCCGGATATTATCGAGAGGGCATACGCTAAAGTGAGAAAATATTTAATTTATAAAAGTTTTTATAATGTTTACTAACTCCTAAAAGGCTTAAGAAAGGGTAGTTATAGTTTTAACTCCTTTAAATAAATATCTTTTAATCACTTCGACAGAATTAATTAATAAATTTATTAATACCTTACCTAGCTCCCTTTCTTTACACGCTATAGCGAAAAAGGTTTATTTATTTTTTAGATACATTATTTTTCTTTAGCTCCTAGATTAATATAAAACGCGGCTATTAGTTATTATAGCTAAAGTATACGATATATATCTTTAAATAGCAATATAAGCGGGGCCTTAAAGGCATTAAATTTATCCGGGCTATTAAAAGTTTAATAACGTCCCATTTGCCTCTCTTTTAGCTAAATATCGAGAGAATAATTATAGAGTCCTTTAAAGAGAACTTTAAGTAAACTTAAGAATAAGGTAGTGCGGGTATTTATAAGGCGCAACTGGCGCGGCATAAGAAAGGTGCTAATAAAGTGGGTTAACTTTAAAATTTATATAAGTTAACATTTTCCTTATAATAAAACGAATAATAATAAGCGTAAATTATTTTATCTTCTTTAATAAAGAGCTAAATAAGTATTATAAGGCTATTTTTTATAATTAAACAGGACTCGATTAACCGTGTATAAGGTAAAAATCCAGAGTTTATAGCCGCCGCTTTAAAGTTTCTATAAGTGGTTATTCTTATAGCCAAATGTTTATAAATTACTCCTATATTTCTATACCTATAAATATAATTATATCTTGTTTAATATTAATAGATAGCTTTAATTCTATACTTATATATCTATAGCTAAGTAGCCGCTAAAACTATCTTTAAAACTATTATATTGTTAGCTATAAGCCGGCATTATATAATAAAGACACTTTTACGTTATCTAAAACTAATAGTATAGTAACGCTTTACTATAAGGATAAACTTTTCGTAATGTAACTAAGCGCTAGCCCTTAACTATATATAGTGGCTTATAAATATATCTTTAAAATATAAACTATAGTCCCTTTTATAATAATATTTTATTTTTATTTCGTTTTTTTATCTTTATTTATTAACCCGACCCTTTTTTTCTGCTATATTTATTAATTATTTATAAACGACTTAGCTTAAAAACTATCCACTCATTAAAAATTTATATTTAGCTAATAAAAATAATAAAAGATAATTAAAAAGATTATAATAATATAGTTTAACACTATTTATTAGCTTATAATAGTGAGTAATAAAGATTTCTATCCCTTAAAAACGCTATTCCTATTAGATTTATATAGTTTAAAATAAATTAACGAGAACTTAAAATCTTTCTATAGATCGCAACATATGCTATAAAAGATTTATATCTATACCTATAGTTTATAAAGCCGTTAAAGCAGGAAATTTAAAGTAATACTTTAATAATATCCGGAAAACCGATCGATATCGAGAAACTACCTTTACTTAATAGCTTTATCGAAGGATTAGTGCGATATAATAATACTAATACTAGTTAGCAATAGAGAATACTTTTAAAATCTTTTCTTACTAGATTAAATTTAATTAAAGAATAATAATAAGCTGCCGGCGTAAAGCTTTTAAACTTTATATTCTTAAAAATAGCTTTTAAGTTAAGAAGGATAACTAGGTATACATCCCTTAACGAGCGATAATTTATAACGCAGATAGATACTTTAATTTAAAGTTATTTAATGGATTTAGGTTTGCCTAGGCAAACGCGGCCCTTTAAGCCGGTTTATTAATAAAAAACATCTTAGATACTAAGCTAATAACGCTTATAGTAGCAACCACTAAATAGCTAATTTAAAGCTTAAAGAAAATAATTTAATAAGAAATCACTATTTACTTCTTAATTATTTATTATTTCTTATAATTTTCTTTTAAAATATTAAAGCTATAAGTTTTATATCCTAATTATATTATTAATATATATATAACTTTTATATAGCCCCGGAAGATTTTATGCCTCGCTTATACTTAAATTAATACTTTTAAAAGTTTTAAATAGCTAGAACTATAAAATATTAGATATAAAACTATTAAAAATTATATAAAAATCTAGTTTAATGCCTCGTAATAATATTGTTATAAAATCTCGCAGACGGCTTAAGTAAGCCTTAATATCGTATAATAGCTATATATAAACTAAAAGAATTAATTTTTCTTAAATTATATAATATTTAAACGTCGATAAAGTGAAATTATAATTTCTTATAGCTTAAGTAAATTACTTAATGCTATATAACTATAATATTATTAAATTTAAAAAGAGCTTAGTTTTTTAGCCTAGCTTTAATGTATAACTATAAGCTATTTTAAGCTTTTAATAATTCCCCCTTACTTTTATCTAAATAAATATTCTTTCCTTTATACTATTTTATTATTATAATATAATATACTACCTTTATACTTTAAAAAGCTTAATCGGGAGTTTCTTAAGATGTGTAGGTGCTATTATAGTATATTTACCTAATCTTTTTCTAGGAAAGGTATAATCTGTAAATAAAAGACCGGAAACATAATTATTAAAGCATATCCCCACTATATTCCTTTTAATAGCATATAAACTAAAGATTATTTTATCTTCCCTAGTTAATATTAAGCCGGATATACCGTTAATCCGGAGACCACCGAGAGTAAGAGCAGGCGCTATTAGTATCCCGCTTAGTTTAAGCGATATATCAATCCCGTAAAATAACCCTTTTTAAATTGTGGTCCGAAAAGATATTTTCCTAATAGGATCTGGGCCGTGGCTTATAATAGCTGCGTTATAAGCTGCAACCGTCTCTCTTAAGCCGGCAGGGTTAATGCAGAGCTTTGCCGCGAGGTCCTCCAAACTATTAGCTTTTCGGTGTGCCCATAACACTAAATATTGTATGAAAGTACGCCAGAGCAGCTGAGTTTGCAACTGGATCTGCCCGCGCACTTTTCCCACTGGACAGAGTTAAGGACGAGAAAGCCTCGACCGTCAAATTCTTTAGCCAGCACGTTGCTAAAAGACGCACCATATAAATCCTCGGCCGCGATTCTTTCCCCAGAAGCAGCTACTATTATACCCTCCAGCAAGGCTTCTAGCGGGTACATCAGTCTCCAGATCGAAATGCGATCTATATGCGATACGGCGCCTCCCGCGGAGTGGCCAAGCTGGATGCCGCTGCCATTGTCACCTGCGTTGCCTAGACCAACACAGTTTGTGGCCCAAGGTGTGAACTTCTCTACCATTTTGTTGTTCACTGTAATATACATTTTTTAGTCGCATGAGCCGGCTTTGTGAAGTCAAAAGGGTGATCACATACTTACGAACCCGCCGGCAGCGAGAATAACCGCATCTGACTCTAAAGCTTTGTCCACAGCCGCCCAGTCCCAGATGGTATCAGCTAAGAGGTCCAACCATGCTGCTAATGGCTGTATGGTTGACTGAAACCCCAAAGCTGTCTGGGTTAGCCATCGATATGTCTTGGCAGCCCAAGACGTGTCGTCGATTGTGCGGTAACGAACCCCTGTGACGCGCCCGTCAGCATCCTTGGCGAGATGCTCAACCCTACTAGCAGGCTCGAACCTGACGCCTAAGGAGATAGCTGAGTCGAAAAGATCCCGCTATAAACGCCCACCTGTCATTCCTATAGCGCCGGACCCAGATCCGTGAGGAACGATCCGATGGCCCCGTGGAGCAGGATCCGCAACAGTCGCAAAAGGATCAGCCTTCTCGTTCCCAGAGAAGTAGAGGTGATACTCGGGCGTAGGATAGCTTGTTTTGAAGGGACATAAACTACCCTGAAATACGGCTCCGTGGCGCTCCAGCCATTTCAGGAGGGACACGCTGTCGTCACAGAACCGTCGCAGGGTAGCCTCATCCACTGCGTCGCCCACCTCGAGCCGAAGGTAGCGAAACATGTTCTCCGGTGTGTCGTCGCCGTAGCCAGCTTCTTTCTGATATACCGCCCCTCCACCAGCGTATACGACGCCTCCCGAGATGGCCGAAGAACCTCCGCCATAGGCGCGGTCGAGCACCGTGACAGACGCGCCCTTCTCGGACGCTGCAATAGCAGAGCAGATGCCAGCAAGGCCGCTGCCGCCGACGACTACGTGGGTTCTTTCAGAGGGGCTGGGGCTATCCATGACGACAGCACCTGCTTTAATAGGGAGAATATAGAGCGTTTATTTTAAAATATCCCGTTCTTATATATTTTTCATATTAGTTTTATAATTTAGCGGAAGAAAGGTTAAACGGGTCCGTGATATTTCATTTTAGCTATAAATTAATCGGCTTATAAAGTGAAACGGTTATCTTCTTTTATAAACTAATATATAGGGAACACCCCGGCTCTTAGCTTATATATTAATCTTTTTAAGTCTTTATAAAACGGAGTAACACTCCCCTATTATTAAAATATATAGTTTATTATAAAGTTTTATTAAATTATTTATATTACTTTAAAATTTTAGCTTTTAATATTAATATATTTATAATTAATATAATTATAATTAATATTTACTTACTTAACTATTTTATTTACTTACTTAATAATTTCTTTTAATTTATTTAATATAAAAAAATAAATATATATAATTAATAATTTTAAATACTTTTTATAACTTTATATTTTCTTTAAAACTTTAATATTTAAAATATAAAGTTTTATTAACTTTTAATACTTTAATTAACTTTTAATATTTTTATTAAAATTAAAGATTTATACCGGTTAAATTAAAGGGTATACTAATATAACCTAAATATAAATATTAATATTTATACTTATACTTATTACTTAATTAATATATAAATAGCTAATTTTACCTATATTACCTTTATAATAAAGGCCTTTATTATTATATTATTTATATATATTCGAAAGCATTAAATTACTTAAGGGTATAATATTTTCTATATTTATTTATTTAATTTATAACTATAATAACTTTATTAAAAATCTTTTTTTTATTATCGCTATTATTATTACTATTATTATTATTAAAAACCTTTTTAATTAACTAATATACCTTTAATAATTAATTAATTATCCTTATTACTTTTATAAACTACTTTTTAATAGTTAAGAAAGCTATTACTATAGCCTTTACTTAATATTTTTACTTTTAAAGCTATTATTATATTTACTTTATAAGCCTTATTATTAGCCGCCGGTTTTAATAAATAGCTATTAGCCGAGAATTATTATTATAAGTATTTCTATTATTTAAAAATTATAAACTTTTATTATTTTATTTAAAAGCTAAATTTATCTTTTATATAAAAGCCGTTATTACTTTTATTATATTACTTACCCTATTACTTAAATTTATAACAATTAAGGTTATTTTTTTTTTTATTATAGCCTTTATATAGCTTTTAAAGATATTATTTTTATTTACTATAAATATAGCTATTTTTTAAGGCCTTTACTTTATAATAATAATCTTTTTCGGTAAAGGTATTATAAAAAGCGGGTTTTTAATAAAAAGGTTATAATTAAAATAAAAGTTTTTATAAATATTACTTTTTTTAAAAGAAAGATTAGCCTTCTCTTTATCAGCTATATAGCTAGCGTAAATTAATTTATATTATATAGAAATAAGGCAATTATATTTTAAAGCTATATAATTTTCTTATAGTATTTTACCTTTTAATATACGCTATATATAGCGTTTAATTTTTATAAAAAGTTTAAATACCTTTTTTATAATTTAAAAAAGAAGCTTATTTACTTATTTCTACTTATTAAACTTTTTAAGCGATATTATCTTTTAATAAGCTTTTCTAAAATAAAAGTTATAAGATATATCCCGAAGGGCCTTATTAATAGCTTTAATAAAGTAAAGGATATTTTTTATATTATAATTAAAATAATATTTAAATTTTTAATATATACTTTTAATAAAGGATATTATATATAAGTTAAAGTTAAGGTTTTTATAGGTTTTATAAATAGCTTATTTAATAATAATCTTCTTTTTCTTATTAATATATTATATTTTAAGATAATTAAAAATCGCTATTTAATTTAAAAAGGTCTTTTAAAGCTATTATTATACTATATTATAAACTTTCTAGTTTATTATATACTTTATAACCTTAAAAAGGTTAAATAGCGTTTATTAAATATAGTGGATATTATTAGGCACCCTTAACGGTATTATTAACTTATTTTTTACCGGAATATTTAAAATAGTAAGATTTTTATTATACTTTTTAAAATCTTTAGCTTTAACGCTTTTAAAAATGTTTTTTACCGCTATTTATATTATTAATAATCCTTAGCCCGGCTTTTTTTATTTCTTTTTAATATTAAGAATAATATTTATATTTATATAAAATATAGATTATTAAGCCTTTATTAAGTGGTTTATTAAGCCTTACTTTTTAATATAATTAATAATTATAGGTTTAAATCTTTAAAATATACCTTAAAGCGTAATTTTATAAAGGATTAGATATTATTTTTACTATATAAAAGATTAAGCCTTAATACTTTCCGTTACCTTATAATTTTATATAGCTAATAATACCTATATTTAGCTGCTTATTAGGAAAAAACTAGCCGGGCTAAGGGCCGAAAAAAACCTAATAAAGAAGCTAAAATTAGCTTCCTTAATACGCTTAGTTATTTATAAGGAAAACCCCGCTATATTAATAAATATAGGTATTATTAATTAAGAGCTAAAGGGCTTTAAAGGGGGTATAACTTTCCTTTTATAAGTAGAAGAATCTTATATTAGCAGGAATTAAACTTATAGCCTTTACGTTTACTATTATATAAGGCTATTTAGCGCTTTACTAGTACGCTATAGTGCTTTTATATATAGAATATATATAGCTAATAATATATTTAAAGGAATTAATAGCCGATTATATTAATTAAAGCGCTATTATAATTATTAATAAAAAAAATAAGCATTTTAGCTTTATATTATTATAAAAGATTATTAACTTACTTTAAAAGCTATTAAAAGCTACTTTTCTTTTTATTATTAATTATACTTTAAAATAATAAAAGGTTTTTCTTTATATAAATTACCGTTATACCTTAAAAGAATAATATCTTTTTATCACTTATTATATATATATAATCGAGCGATAAATTCCTTATAAATTATTGCTTTCGAATTTATATTATTTACTATTTATTATATTAAAAGATACTTACTATATTACCCTTATTATTAAAAGTTTAATAATATTAATAACCCTTTTTCTTAAGCTATTTTAACACCTTTTAAATCGGTATATAAATATCTTACTTTTATTTTTAAAAGCTTATTAACTAGTTTTTTATTATATTAAGTTTAAATTAAATATCGAGATACTTTTATTAAAGCGTTATTTTAAAGTTTCTTAGCTTTATAAAAGATAAGTCTTGTATAATATAAGTAAGAAAGGTAATATATATTTTAAATAACTTTACTTAGCTATATTAAGCTTTAAATACTTTTTAAGGATTATAATAAGTATACTTACCCTTTTAAATAATAAGTTTCCACTTATTTAATATTAATTATATTATATAGGTAATTATTTACTATTTATAGCTAGTTTTAATTATTAAAATATTATTTATTATAATAGTTATAGGCCGCTAAAAACCCGATTATATTTTAATACTATATAATTACCCTTTAACTTTTAAGTTATTATTAAAAATTTAATAAATTTTATAGCTTTATTTAAATCGGCTTTAAGGTTTTTATAAGTATTATATTTATTTTAAAAAAGTTTTAAGAAAGGAGAAAAGTTAAAACATATTAGCTAATAATAATTTATAACGGTAATATTTAAGTTTTAATTATAATAGTTAGCTTATTATTACGCTTTAAAACCTATATAATTTAAGATTTACGTTATTACTAAAATAATAAAAAAATAATATTTAATTAAAAAAAGTATATTTTCGATAGTAAATTAATTAATTTTAATAAGAAATTAAATAATTAAATAAAGCGTTAATATATAATTATTAAGTAAAATATAGTAGCGATAATAGCGGTTAAAGGTGTTAATTAATATAGCTATTAGCGCTATTAGCGGCTTATACCGGTATACTCTTTAATTTAACTAGTATAAATTTTTAATCTCTTTTTATTATCTTTATTACCTTTATTACTTTTATTAACTTTTAACACCTTTAATACTTTTAATACTTTTATTACTATTATTACTTTTATTAACTTTATTAGCTTTTAATACCTTTATTAACTTTATTAGCTTTTAATACCTTTATTAACTTTATTAGCTTTTAATACCTTTATTAACTTTATTAGCCTTTTAAGTTTAAACTTTTAATAAATAAAGGGTATTAAAAGTTAATAAAGTTAATAAGGGCGATAAAAGCGTTAAGGGCGTTAAAGGCGCTAAAATTTAATAAAAGTGTTAAAGGCGAATAAAAGCGTTAAAGATTAATAAGAGTAATAAGGGCGCTAGGGGCGCTAGGGGCGCTAAAGGCTAGCGAGGGCGCTAAAAGCTTATAAAACTTTATACTTTAAGTATTACCGTTTTTAAAAAGCTTAATATATAGGGATTAAAGTTAAAGTTAGCTTAAAAGATACTTTAAATTATATAGCATTTCTTAAAAAAAGTAGGTATTAGGTAAGCCGAAAGAAATTGCTAGGTGAGCGGATGCTGGCTAACGCAATTATAGTGAGCCTGCGGTGGTTGATTGTGGCCAATGCACATATAACTCTAGGTGGCATTGCCCGTATTCGCCCGGGCTTAGCGGAAATGTAAGCTAAAGGTAGGCTGCGCTGTAAACCGAATGAGATGCAACCTAGTCGAGAGCATACCTCACCCGGCGTCGGTGGTACTAACCAGGCCATATAAGCCGCGACCACGCTCTCTCCATTTATGCCTCTAAACGCCCCTACTGTGTAGTAGCTTGCTGCGCCGGCAGCCTATATAATGAGGAAAAAGTGAGGGGTTAAGGGGGCGGGTGGGATCTAATTAAGCATTAGCTAACTAGCCCCTATAGCCTTAGCCGCGGATTTTAAGTAGAAATACTTATTTTTATAAGCATTAAGTATAACTCTAATAATTAAATTAAGCATAATAGCTATAATTAATTAATATATATAAAAGCGATCTCGCTAGCTATATTACGCCTTTATTTAAAAGCTATAATATATATAATTATTTAATTATTATCCGGCATTAAAATTATAGTAATAGCGTAATTATTAATAAACTTATTATTATAAATCTTTAAAGTAAATGTATTATATAATATAAAAGTATATTAAACTTATATATTTACTTTTATAATTATTTCTTCTTTATAGTAATATTTTTATTATAAATAAATTAAAATTTATTCTTTTAAGTATAAAGTTAAAAGACCTATAATTATATTTTTTTTAAATTAAATTTTATTTAATTATATTATATTTTTATAATTAGGCTTTATTTTATTAATTTATTTAAATAAAAGGTAAATCTTTTTAAAAAAGTATATTAAATAATTAATATCTCTATTTTCCTTTAACTTATTTCCCTTTAACTTATTATAAATCTTTACTTTATAGGTAATAAACTTTTTTACTTTTTTTAAATATATTTTATATATCTTTAAAATATTAATAAATATATTAATTTATTAAAATAAAAAAAGGTTTTTATTTTTATATTTCTTTACTTTAATAAGAAAATCTTTTACTTAAGTAAAGATTTATTTATTATAAATAAAGTTTATTTCTATAGCTATAAAGCTATTAGATCTATATATTTAAATAATAAAATATAGTAGCTTTACTTAAGTTTTAAGCGTATATAAGTAGTAGTTTAAGCTTAATTATTATTTTAATTTTAATAGTATAGCAGATTAAATAATTACTTTTAAGTGGTTTTATAAAAAAGGTTATAATAGTTATTTAATTTTATTAAATAAGTATATATTTATAGAATAGAGCTAAAACCTATATATATTTTATAAAATAGTTAAAGTAATAGCGGCTTTTTAATATCGCTTATTTCGAGTAACTTAAAAGCTTAAATTATATAGTAATAGCACTTTTATATACTAGTAATACTTAATAGCGTTAGATTAGCTTATAGCTTATAATAGCTTTAACCTTAACACTTATTAAAAGTATTAGCGTAAATAGGCGCGGCTTAATACTATAGCTATTAGCGTAAAATAGCGGCTTTTAACTATAAATAGGCTTATAAAAGATTAATAAATTATTATAAAAAGTTTTATATAATAAAACCTACTATATTAATCTTAAAAGATATATTATACTTTATTCTTTTTAAATACTTATTATTATTTTAGCTTAATAAGGAAACTTAAATAAATAAAATAATCGATAAATTAAAATTTATAAAGCTTTATAAAAGAAAGCTGCTTAAGCCTTTATTTTAATAATATATTAAAAGATATAATAAATAAATGTTTTTAAACTATATTTAAGTTTATATATAAAAGGGAAGTTTATTAACTTAATATTTTTTAAAGTAAGCTATATAGTTAAAATAAGATATTTAATTTATTTATTTATTTATAAATGCTATATTATTTTAGCTTTTCCTTTATTATAAACTTTTTAATTTCCTTTTTAATTTTATAAAAGTAAATTTACCTTATTAATAATAAAGTTAAAAACGCTTATAAAGTTAAATCTTATTATAAAGCTTAATTATTTTATATATAAATATATAAATAAAATTTTATAACCTTAAATGTTATTAATAGAATTAAGCTTAATATCGATTAATTATAAAAGAGCTTAAAACCGTAATAGGTTAACTATAATTAATATTTATTTAATATTAAAGTATTAGCTAAAATAATAATATTAAAGTTATATAAATAAATATTTAATTTAATTAAAGTAAACGGAAATATAATTAATATAAATAATTTTTTAAAGTTAATATTTTTATTTACTTTAAAACTTTTCTTTTAAAATGTTTTTACTTTATATAATTAATTAAAAAGCTAATATTATTTATATATAAACCTTTTTTTAAAGTTTACTTTTAAATTATATATAATATTATTATAAATAATATTTAATATAATAGTTAATAATATATATAAGGTTAAAAGACCTATAATTATATTTTTTTTAAATTTAATTTTATTTAACTATATTATATTTTTATAATTAAACTTTATTTTCCTAATTTATTTAAATAAAAGGTAAACCTTTTTAAGAAAATATATTAAATAATTAATATCTTTATTTCTTTTTAACTTATTTCCTTTTAACTTATTATAAATCCTTACTTTATAAATAATAAACTTTTTTATTTCTTTTAAATAAATCTTATATATCTTTAAAATGTTAATAAATATATTAATTTATTAAAATAAAAAAAGGTTTTTATCTTTATATACTTTTACTTTAATAAAAAGAATTTTTATTTAAGTAAAAATTTACTTATTTTAAATAGATTTTATTTTTATAGCTATAAAGCTTTTAAATCTATATATCTAAATAATAAAATATAATAGCCTTATTTGAGTTTTAAATATATATAAATAGTGGTTTAAGCTTAATTATTATTTCGGTTTTATATAATAAGCTAAATAATTACTTTTAAGTAGTTTTATAATATAGTAGAAAAGGTTATAATAGATATATATTTAAGTAAAGCTAAAACTTTAATTAAAGTAATAGCGGCTTTTTAATATCGCTTATTTCGAGCAACTTATACTTAAGTTATATAATAATAACACTTTTATATAGTGCTTAATAGTATTAAACTAGCTTACGGCTTATAATAGCTTTAACTTTAATAGGCTAATAGCTTATTAAAAGCACCGGCGTAAATAGCGTTAAAAATTAAATATAGCTTAACGATATAGCTATTAGCGTAAAATAGCGGCTTTTAACTATAAATAAGCTTATAAAAGATTAATAAGTTATTATAAAAAATTCTATATAGTAAAATCTATTATATTAATCTTAAAAGATATATTATACTTTATTTTTTTTAAATATTTACTGTTATTCTAGCTTAATAAAGAAACTTAAATAAATAAAATAGTTAATATAAAATGAAATATATAAATAAATTATTAAGCCTTTATTAAATAGTTTATTAAGATAATTAATAATTATAAGTTTAAATTTTTAAAATATACCTTAAAGTATAATTTTATAAAGAATTAAATATTATTTTTATTATATAAAGAATTAAGCTCTAGTACTTCCTATTATCTTATAATTTTATATAGCTAATAGTACCTATATTTAGCTATTTATTAAAGAAAAACTAGCTAAGTTAAAGGTTAAAAAAAATTAAATAAAAGAGCTAAAACTAGCTTTTTAAATACGTTTAATTATTTATAAGGAAAACTTTATTATTTTAATAAATATAAGTATTGCTAATTAAAAGCTAAAAGGCTTTAAAAGAGGCGTAACTTTTCTTTTATAAGTAAAGGAAAAGGGGGGCATTTATAGAGATTAAATTTATAGCTTTTATATTTATTACTATATAAAGCTACCTAACGCTTTATTAATGCGCTATAGTGCTTAAAATAAAATATATAAGTTTATTTATCTTTTTTAAGTATAAGTTTAAAAGATTTATAATTATATTTTTTAAATTAAATTTTATTTAATTATAAACTATTTATCTTATTTAAATTTCGTCTCTTAAAGCTAGAAATATAATAAAGTAAGGGGAAAAAAGCTATAGTTAATAGCTATAGCTCCCTCTTCCTTTATAAACCTCGGTTTACTTTATACTTAAGCTTTTATAAGTAACTTTATATAATAAAAAATATTTATTATACTATTAAATACCTTCCGAAAGATTCTATAAGCGCTTAATAAGGAAAAACCTATAATATAAGGAAAAAACTTTATTAGCTAAGGGGATATAATAATTAATAGTAATAGGTACGTAATTATAAGGAATTAATTAAGGGGTAAATAGTTTCGCCTTTCGGCGCTAAAAGGGCGTATTAAAAAAGGGCAGATTTAAAGGCATTAGCGGGATTTAAACCTATACCCTTTATATTACTAATATTAAAGGGTACCTTAACGCTTAACTAATGCGCTATAGTGCCATTTTATTTAACTATATTATATTTTTATAATTAAGCTTTATCTCTTTAATTTATTTAAATAAAAGGTAAACCTTTTAAAAGAAGCTTATTAAATAAATAACCTTCCTTTTTCCATTTAAATTATTATTTATTTTTTTAAAATAAACCTTATATATCTTTAAAATAATAATAAATATATCGATTTACTTAAATAAAGAAAAGTTTTTATTTTCGCGCTTCTTTACTTTAATAAGAAAACCTTTTATTTAAATAAAGATTTATTTATTATAAATAAAGTTTATTTTTATAACTATTTATAGCTAAGCTATTAAATTTATATATTTAAAGCTAAATAATTACCTTTAAGTAATTTTATAAAAAAAGTTATAATAAATATATATTTATAAAGTAAAGCTAAAATCTATATATATTTTATAAGGTTAAAGTAATAGCAGCTTTTTAATATTATTTATTTCGAGTAACTTATATTTAAAGGCTAAAGCTATATAATAATAACACTTTTATATAATACTTAATAGCGTTAAACTAGCTTATAGCCTATAATAGCTTTAACTTTAATAAATAGGTTTATATTAAAGTTAATAGCTTATTAAAAGTATTAGTATAAATAAATTAAGCGCAGCTTAACGCTATAGTTATTAACGTGAAATAGCGGCTTTTAATTATAAATAAGCTTATAAAAGATTAATAAGTTATTATAAAAAGTTTTATATAATAAAACTTATTATATTAATTTTAAAAGATATATTATACCTTATTCTTTTTAAATACTTATTATTATTTTAGCTTAATAAAGAAATTTAAATAAATAAAATAATCGATAGGTTTATTTATTTTAATAAATTAATTTAACACTATAAATATTAATAATAACTTATAAGATTTATTTAATAATAAATATACGCTTTAAAAGATAAGTAGCTTATTATTTTAATATAAAAGGGTTAAAAGGTCTAGATTTTATAAAAAAAGGATTAAAATATCGATTATTTTATTTATTTAAATTTCTTTCTTAAGCTAAAATAATAATAAATATTTAAAAAAGATAAAGTATAATATATCTTTTAAGATTAATATAATAAGTTTTATTATATAAAACTTTTTATAATCATTTATTAATTTACTTTTATAAGCTTATTTATAATTAAAAGCTGCTATTTTACGCTAATAGCTATAATATTAAGCTATACCTATTTACACCGGTGCTTTTAATAAGCTTTAATTTCATTATTAGCTTATAGTTATATATATATTATTATAACGAATAAAATAAAGCCGGTACTATTAAGGTTAAAGCTATTATAAGCTATAAGTAACTTAGTTTAACGCCGTTAAGCACTATTAGTATATAAAAGTGCTATTACTATATAACTTAAGTAAATATAAGTTACTTAAAATAAGCGATATTAAAAAGCCGTTATCGCTCTAAAGGTTTTAGCTTTACTTAAATATATACTTATTTATTATAACTCTATTTCGTAAAATTATTTAAAAGTAATTATTTAGCTAAAACCGAAACAATAATTAAACTTAAACCACTATTTATATACGCCCATTAAGCGATTTTATAGCTGCGGTTAAAATAGATAAGTAAGGCCACTATATTTTATTATTAAGTATAATTTTAAATATATAAATCTAATAGCTTATAAATAGCTATAGAAATAAACTTTAATTATAATAAGTAAATCTTTATTTAAGTAAAAAGTTTTTTTATTAAAGTAAAAAAGTATAAAGATAAAAAATCTTTCTTATTTAAGTAAATAAATATATTTATTATTCCTTTAAAGATATATAAGATTTATTTTAAAGAAATAAAGAAATTTATTACTTATAAGTTAAAAATTAATAATAAGTTAAGGAAAAGATAAAAGGTTATAAGTTTAATACGCTTTTTTAAAAAGGTTTACCTTTTATTTAAATAAATATAGCGTAGTTATAGAAATATAATATAATTAAATAAAATTTAATTTAAAAAATATATAATTATAGGTCTTTTAACTTTATATTTAAAAAGGGAAAAAGAATTAAAATATAATATTTATATTTAATTTAAAATAGTTTACTTAAGTTAATATAAAGTAGTTTTAAAATAAAATAAGTTAAAAATAACTTTATACCTTTTATTTAATAGCTTTATAAATTTTAAGTTTTTTAATAACGTTTTTAAATAAGCTAAAAATCTTTAAAATAACGTTTTCTTTATTTTATTAATTATATATTAGCTATATTATAAAAAACTTATTATAGCTAAGCTTATAAATAATTTAATATTAGTTTTAATAAAAAGAGTTTTTAATATATTTAAAATAATATAAGCTATAAAGATATTATAATAAGTTTTCTAATTTAGTTTTTACTTTATCTTTCTTATTAAAGCTTATAAAATCCTTCTAATTAATTAAGGCAGACTTTTATATTAAAGTTAAACCCGGATTAGCTTATATCTTATAAGATAGTTTTATTTATACCTATATTAGCCGTGCTTTAATACTATAAACATCTTAACTATATAAGCTATATACTTTATATATAAGTATTATATAAAAGAGTAGTAATTCCCGCAGACTTTAGGATTTATTATAAGTAAGGGTCATTAGTAGAAATAGAATAGCTAATTGCTAATTAATCTATAGTGAATGATTTGAGACCCAGTAGGCTATAAGCGAGAATATCTCCATTAGACAATCTTTAGACTCGGCAGTGCTCTGATGAACGCATATATAGGTCTTAAAAGCCTTTACTCGCTGCTGCCTGCCCAAGTCCTAGATTTCCCCTTTCAAAGTCATAGGTTCCGACCTTGCCTCAACAGGCACAGGCAATCTTCCGCATCGAGTCTCGTAACCGAGGGATTGATCGACTTCGAATGCGTTCATCCGGTGTGCGCGTAGTTAAATCCATGGTCACATTAGGATTCCGACACGAACAAGCCTAAGAGCCAGCGTGGGCCTAATGCCTGTGGGTTTGCCCCACATTCAGCTTCGGACCAGGTAACTGACACTGCAAGAACAGGAGGACACCACATCCCCAGGTGTGCCACTAATGGCAGAGCCTCCTGAAGCCAAAACCAGCCGGGAACCTGCTGCCATTCATGAACGGCCGAGTCTGACATCGACAGAGGCCAGTACCTCAGGGCCCGATGGAGGCCAGCATGGCTCAAAACCAACTGGAGTGTCACAACTGCAACTCGGAGGGTGGTGGTGGTGGGAGCTCATTGCGATGATACTCAGCTTGATCAGCGCTGCTCTCTTGATACCGGTGCTGGTGAGAGTCGACAGCCTAGTCGTGGAGGACTGGCCGTACGCCATCTTGCCCAACACGTTGTTGTCGATCTTAACCAATGTCACTAAAACCGCTATGATGGTTCCTATCGCCGCGTGTCTGAGCCAGATGAAGTGGGACCACTTCCACCACCGCGCAAACCCGCTTGACCACCTATAATTGTATGACGACGCGAGCCGGGGACCTTATGGATCTTTCATGCTCCTCGTCACGGGACGAGCCAAAGTTCTCAGCGCATGGGCCTTTGCCGTTGTTACCTTGATAGCGCTGGGCATTGATCCAGCTACCCAGCAGATGATCGAGACTCGTACCAGACATGCTGACATGATGAACTTCACCGCTCTGGTTGGACTTGCCTAAAACTATTCGTTGAAAGCCTTTATTTCTAGCTCCTTTCAGGGTTTCAATGGTATGTGGACATATAGCTCCCCCTTATCGTATTGAGATATCAATACTGAGTAGTACCAGGAGCCGGACACAAGCCCAATCTACACACATTGGGTCTCCAAACTTCAATATTAAACGGCGCTGCCGGTTCCCCGCCAGCTGTGGACTTTCACTGCCCAGAGCCCGCGACCGAATGTTCATAGGATAATTTCGACACGCTGGCCGTATGCGGTATATTCAGAAACCTGACTGGCAACACCGACGCGTATAACAAGACGTGTGTGGTCCCTAAATCATCCGGTCTTCGCGACAATATCGACTGCACCTACGAGTTCCCAGACAGTCTCCCACTCAACATGTCCCTCGATGCAGGTGGGAACGGATACACATCACTCTTCAACTCCACGTCCAACGTCAACGGCACCACGCTCTTCGCGGTCAACACAACAGACTCCATCAACTTCACAGCCGAGGTCTACTCTATGTCCTGGAACTGGTGTAAGAAGACCTTCCACAACCTCACCGCCTTACCAGCCGGCCTCCGCCACGCAGACATCACCACTAAGGACCTCGTCCTCTTCGCAGAGAACTCCCTCTCCGCCGGCCTGCTGCCGTCATATGCCTACTACAAGGAAGCAGGGTCCTCAGAGCCCGAGTTCAACCTCTCCGTCTTTGTCGACACGGGCCTCTTCTCCTACGTCACAAAGCTCTTCACCCGCGAGCTCCGCACCGCGACGAGGCAGCGCGACGTGGAGGACTCCCTGAGCCTGGCTGAGTTCATGTACCTCACCGACCTGGCGAACCTGACGACCAACATCGCCGACACACTGACGGCGCAGCTGAGGAGCACGGGTAGGGATAATACCATGGCTGGGCCGGCGGAGGGAAGGGCCCGATACCGCGTGACGTACTACCATGTGCGCTGGCCGTGGATCATCGTCGTTGCGGCTGAGGTCGTCGCAACTGCGGCGCTGCTCGGGTTGTCTATCATCCTGACTCGGAGGCAGCCGCTGCTCAAGTCGTCCTCCATGGCCTTGTTGGCGTTTGGGCTACATGGCTGGACAGACGAGGATATACAGTGCATGGGCACACCGAGGAACTTGGATAAGACCTCTAAGAGGATGCGGGCGCGGTTTGGGCATAACGAGGAGGGATATTTGAAGCTTATGAGGTCTGATGGTTCCACAAAGTGAGTGTTTTGTGGATTCTGGGACAGAGAGTGTGGTATAGACCGGAGAGAGCGGCATGCTGTAGAGAGCTTGGATGGAGGAAGTCAAGATAAGGTGTCTTGTGGCAAGCTTCGTCCCTTTCGTCGTCGCCTCTGCTGCCCGTTAATTCGGCTCCTTCAGCTACAACTTCAGTGCTGCGTGGGCCATAGATGCGTTTGCGAAGTATTAGGTGACCATCCCATCTCTCAGTCGCGACGCATCGGTCACGACGAAGAGCTGCGGGAATACTGTGCCAACGAAAGACCACGCAATATCTGGCGGCAGCCCCGAGTTCCATTCCGTTGTCTGCGACATGACCTGAACACACGTCTCGGCATCGGTTAGATTGGCGGCAATGAACTGGAGCCTCTGTGTTTCTGGATATGGTGCTACATCTCTCAGAGAAATGACACCATCGCGGAGGGTTTTCGCGTCCCGGGCCACTAGCATGACATTGGCCCCCCCTTTCGCTGCCAGTTGCCGCGCGGCTTCGAGGCCAGTTCCCCGGGAGGCTCCTGGAATTAGGACAGTCTGAAAGCCTGGGAGGTTAGCTCGTCTCTCAAGTGCGATGGATTTTCTGCAAGAAGAGGCCAATGAGTGTCATATGGCTGTACGTACTCATCCTTGCACAGGGGATTAGTTAGTTTATATAGATTAAAAACGAAACTATTTAATAACTTAAAATAATAAGGGGCGGTTATATAAAAAGCTTTAAAGGTTACCGGCCGCTATATAATATAATATAAACTATCTCTCTTAAATATAATGTTAAAAGACCTATAATTATATATTTTTTAAATTAAATTTTATTTAACTATATTATATTTCTATAATTAAGCTTTATCTATTTAAATAAAAGGTAAACCTTTTTAAAAAAGCGTATTAGATTTATAACCTATTATTTTTTCCTTAACTTATTATTAATCTTTAATTTATAAGTAATAAATTTCTTTATTTCTTTAAAATAAATCTTATATATTTTTAAAGTAATAATAAATATATTTATTTACTTAAATAAAAAAGGTTCTTTATCTTTATACTTTTTTATTTTAATAGAAAAGTTTTTTATTTAAGTAAAGATTTATTTATTATATTTAAAGTTTATTTTTATAGCTATTTATAAACTATTAAATTTATATATTTAAATAACTCTTTTAAGTATAAAGTTAAAAGACTTATAATTATATTTTTTAAATTAAATTTTATTTAATTATATTATATTTTTATAATTAAGCTTTATTTATTTAAATAAAAGGTAAACCTTTTTAAAAAAGCGTAATAAATAATTAACCTCCTTTTTTCTATTTAACTTATTATTTATCTTTACTTTATAAGCGATAAACCTATTTATTTTTTTTAAAATAAACTTTATATATTTCTAAAGTAATAATAAATATATCGATTTATTTAAATAAGGAAACGTTTTTATTTTTACGCTTTTTTACTTTAATAAGAAAACCTCTTATTTAAGTAAAAATTTACTTATTATAAATAAAATCTATTTTTATAGCTATAAAGCTATTAAATCTATATATTTAAATAATAGAATATAGTGGCCTTACTTAATTATTTATTTTAATTATAACTATAAACTCGCTTAATAAGCGTATATAAGTGCTAGTTTAAACTTAATTAATAATTATTTCGGTTTTAGCTAAATAATTACTTTTAAGTGGTCTTATAATATAGCGAAAAAGGTTATATCGCTCGGTTTTATTAGATAAGTATAAATTATTAAGCCTTTATTAAGTGGTCTAGTAAGCCCCACTATTAACGTGATTAACGACTGCTAAATAAGTATATATTTATAAAGTAAAGCTAAAACCTTTAAAATAATAGCGGCTTTTTAATATCGCTTATTTCGAGCAACTTATATTTATTTAAGTTATATAATAATAACACTTTTATATAATACTTAACGGTGTTAAATTAACTTATAGCTTATAATAGCTTTAACCTTAATAAGCTAATAGCTTATTAAAGGCACCGGCGTAAATAAATTAAGTGCGGCTTAATACTATAGCTATTAATATAAAATAGTAGCTTTTAACTATAAATAAGCTTATAAAAACAGATTAATAAGTTATTATAAAATATTTTATATAGTAAAACGTATTATACTTTATCCTTTTCGAATATTTATTATTATTTTAGCTTAATAAAGGAACTTAAATAAATAAAATAGTTAATATATTTAAATAATAAAATATAATAGCCTTATTTAAGTTTTAAATATATATAAGTAATAGTTTAAGCTTAATTAATAATTATCTTTATTTTAATAACGTAATAAGCTAAAAAATTATTTTTAAATAGTTTTATAAAATAAGGTTATAATAAAGATATATTTATAAAGTAAAATTAAAACCTTTAAAATAATAACGGCTTTTTAATATCGCTTATTTTATATAACTTATATTTAAAAGCTTAAGTTATATAGCGATAATACTTTTATATAATATTTAATAATATTAAATTAAGTTACTTATAACTTATAATAGCTTTAATTTTAATAAACTAGTTTATATTAAAGCTAATAGCATTAATATAAATAAGCGCGGCTTAACATTATAGCTATTAATATAAAATAGCGGCTTTTAAATATAAATAAGCTTATAAAAATAAATTAATAAGTTATTATAAAAGGTTTTATATAATAAAACTTATTATATTAATCTTAAAAGATATATTATATTTTATCGTTTTTAAATACTTATTATTATTTTAAATTAATAAAGAAATTTAAATAAATAAAATAATTAATAATATAAATTATATTAAAATATTTAGAATTAAATATTTAATAGCTTTTTTAAAAATATAAATTAACATTATATATTAAAAAAAATTAAGTATTTAAGCTTTTAATAACCTTATTTTTAAATATAAATAAAGCTATATAATTAAAAAAATAACTTTTATTTTTATTAATTATTTTATTTATTTAAATTCTTTTATTAAGTTAAAATAATAATAAATATTTAAAAATAATAAAGTATAATATATCTTTAAAAATTAATATAATATATTTTATTATAGAAAACCTTTTATAATAATTTATTAATTTTATATAAGCGTATTTATAATTAAAACCCGCTATTTTATATTAATAGCTATAATATTAAGTCGCACTTAATTTAATTATATTAATATTATTAGCTTATTAAAGTTAAAGTTATTATAAGTTATAAGTAACTTAATTTAATATTATTAAATATTATTAATATATAAAAGTATTATTATTATATAACTTAAATAAGTTATTTAAAATAAATAATATTAAAAAGCTATTATTACTTTAAACTTATAAGATATATATAAGTTTTAACTTTATTTAAATATATATCGATTTAATAAAACAAAGTAATATAACTTTATTTTATAAAATTATTTAAAAGTAATTATTTAATTAAAACTAAAATAATTATTAATTAAGCTTAAACTAATATTTATATATAAACTATATTTCGTTTAAAATTCCATTTATTAAAGTTAAAAATTCTATAAAGTAAAGAAAAGATAGCTATAATAAAAGAGTTTATAGCCTTTTATCCTTTATAAACCTTAATTTACTTTATACTTAAGCTTTTATAAGTAACTTTATATAGTAAGAAGCATTTACTATACCGTTAAATACCTTCCGAAAGGTTTTATAAACGCCTAATAAAGAAAAACCTATAATATAATACGGGAAAAAAACCTTATTAGTTAAGGGGATATAATAACTAATAGTAATAAATATATAATTATAGGAAATTAGTTAAAAAGGTAAATAATTTTACTCTTTAGCGCTAAAAGGGTATATTAAAGAAAAGGTAAGTTTAAAAGTATTAGTAAAATTTAAACTTATACCTTTTATATTACTAATATAAAAGGGTACTTTAACGCTTAACTAATACGTTATAATGCTATTTTATTATTTATATATATAAATTTAATAGCTTTTTAGCTATAAAAATAAACTTTATTTATAATAAATATTAATTATTTTAGTTAATTAAATTTCTTTATTAAATTAAAATAATAATAAATATTTAAAAAAAAGAAAATTATAATATATCTTTTAAAATTAATATAATAAGTTTTATTATATAAAGTTTTTTATTATAACTTATTAATTTATATTTATAAGCTTATTTATAATTAAAAGCCGTTATTTTATATTAATAGCTATAATATTAAGCCGCCCTTAATTTATTTATATTAATATTTTTAATAAATATTAAAATTAAAATTATTATAAGCTATAAATAACTTAATTTAATACCGTTAAATATTATATAAAAGTATTATTATTATATAGCTTAAGCCTTTATAAGTTACTTAAAATAAATAATATTAAAAAGCTTTTATTACTTTAATTAAAGTTTTAGCTTTATTTAAATATATATTTATTATACCCTTATTTTATAAAATTATTTAACTCTTTTAAATATAAGGTTAAAAGACTTATAATTATATTTTTTAAATTAAATTTTATTTAACTATATTATATTTATATAATTAAGCTTTATTTATTTAAATAAAAAGTAAACTTTTTTAAAAAAGTGTAATAAATAATTAACCTTTCTTTTTCCATTTAACTTATTATTTATCTTTACTTTATAAGCGATAAACTTATTTATTTCTTTAAAATAAACTTTATATATCTTTAAAGTAATAATAAATATATCGATTTACTTAAATAAAAAAGGGTTCTCGTTTTCGCATTTCTTTACCTTAATAAAAAAACTTTTTACTTAAATAAAAATTTATTTATTATAAATAAAGTTTATTTCTATAATTATTTATATTAATATTATAGGCAAAGCTATTAAATCTATATATTTAAAATAAGTAAAGTAAGCTAGAGCTTATACTTAAATAACTTATACTAATATAGCTAAATATTATATTTAGCAATAAAATATAGTGGCCTTACTTAAGTTTTAAGCGTATATAAGTAATAGTTTAAGCTTAATTATCGTCTTAATTTCGGTTAAATAATTACTTTCGAGTAGTCTTATAATATAGCGGAAAAGGTTATAATAGTCGCTTAGTTTTGCTAAATAAAAGTATATTTATAAAGTAGAGCTAAAACCTTAATTAAAGTAATAGCGGCTTTTTAATATCGCTTATTTCGAGCAACTTATATTTAAAGGCTTAAGTTATATAGCAATAGCACTTTTATATACTAATAATGCTTAATAATATTAAACTAGGTTACTTATAGCTCGCAATAGCTTTAACCTTAACAGGCTAATAGCTTATTAAAAGCACCGGCGTAAATAAATATAGTTTAACGCTATAGCTATTAGCGTAAAATAGCGGCTTTTAACTATAGATAGGCTTATAAAAGCAGATTAATAAGTTATTATAAAAAGTTTTATATAATAAAACTTATTATATTAATTTTAAAAAATATATTATATTTTAGCTTTTTTAAATACTTATTATTATTCTAGCTTAATAGGGAAACTTAAATAAATAAAATAGTTAATAAAATTATTTAAAAGTAATTATTTACTTAAAATTAAAATAATTATTAATTAAGCTTAAACTATTACTTATATATACTTAAAACCTTTAAATTAAATAAAGCTATTATATTTTATTATTTAAATATATAGATTTAATAGCTTTAAAGCTATAGAAATAAACTTTAAATATAATAAATAAACTTTTATTTAAATAAAGAGTTTTTTTATTAAAATAAAGAAATAAAAAAAGAAAAATCTTTTTTTATTTAAATAATTTAATATGGACTATTTGGCTTATTTGAATTCCGTCTCTTAGAGCTAGGAATGCAGTAAGTGAGGGGAAGGAAGCCGTAGTTAGTTAGGCTGCAGCTCCCCCTTCCTCTATAGACCTCAGTTTGCTTTGCACTTAAGCTTCCGCGAGTGACTTTACACAGTAAGGAGCATTTGCTGCGCCGTCAGGTACCTCCCGGGAGGTCCTGTGGGCGCCTGATAGGGAAAAACCCGCAATGCGGGGAAAAAACCTTATCAGCTGGGGGACACAGTGACTAACAGTAATAGGTACGCAATTGCAGGGAATCAGTTAGGGGAAAACAGTCTCGCCCTTCGGCGCTAAAGGGGCGCACCGAAGGGAGGGCAGGTCTGGTGGCATTGGCGGGATTCGAACCCACACCCTTCGCGTTGCTAATGCAGAAGGGTACCCTGACGCTTGACCAATGCGCCACGGTGCAAATAATTTAATATATTTATTATTACTTTAAAAATATATAAAATTTATTTTAAAGAAATAAAGAAATTTATTACTTATAAAGTAAGAATTAATAATTAGCCGAAAAAAAATAAAAGATTATAAATTTAATATTTTTTTTTAAAAAGTTTACTTTTTATTTAAATAAAGTAAAAAAATAAAGTTTAATTATAGAAATATAATATATTTAAATAAAATTTAATTTAAAAAAATATAATTATAAATCTTTTAACCTTATATTTAAAAAGAATTATAATAAATATATATTTAAATAAAGCTAAAACTTATATATACTTTATAAAAAAACTTTTAAATATAACATTAAAAAACTTATAATTATAATATTTTTAAATTAAATTTTATTTAATTATATTATCTTTTTATAATTAAGCTTTAGCTTTTTAATTTATTTAAATAAAAGGTAAACCTTTTTTAAAAAAATATATTAAATAAATAACTTTTTTTTCTTATTTAACTTATTATTTATATTTACTTTATAAATAATAAACTTATTTATTTCCTTAAAATAAACTTTATATATCTTTAAAATAATAATAAATATATTAATTTATTTAATTAAGAAAAGGTTTTTATTTTTATATTTTTTTATTTTAATAAAAAAAACCTTTATTTAAATAAAGATTTATTTATTATAAATAAAGTTTATTTCTATAGCTATAAAGCTATTAGATTTATATATTTAAATATTATATTTAATAATAAAATATAGTAGCTTTACTTAAGTTTTAAATATATATAAGTGCTAATTTAAGTTTAATTATTATTTCGGCTTTAATTAAATAATTACTTTTAAATAGTTTTATAAAAAAAGTTATAATAAATATATATTTATAAAGTAAAGCTAAAACTTTAATTAAAGTAATAGTAGCTTTTTAATATTATTTATTTAAAGTAACTTATATTTAAAAGCTTAAGTTATATAATAATAATACTTTTATATAATGTTTAATAGCGTTAAATTAAATTATTTATAGCTTATAATAGCTTTAACCTTAATAAACTAGTTTATATTAAAGCTAATAACTTATTAAAAGCAGCGGTATAAATAAATATAGCTTAACGCTATAACTATTAATATAAAATAGCGGCTTTTAATTATAAATAAATTTATAAAAGATTAATAAAGTATTATAAAAAGTTTTATATAATAAAACCTATTATATTAATATTAAAAAATATATTATACTTTATTTTTTTAAATACTTATTATTATTTTAACTTAATAAGAAAATTTAAATAAATATAATAATTAATATCTTTATTATATTATATTATAAAACTTTTAAAAATAATTATTTAACTTAAATTTAAATAATTATTTATTAAATTAAAATTTATATTTATATATATTTAAAAACTTTAAATTAAATAAAGCTATTATATTTTATTATTAAATATAATATTTAATTATATTAATATAAATTATTTAAATATAAGCGTTACTTTATTTATTTACTAAATATTCAACTTTATAATTTATAAATAACTATAAAATAAACTTTAATTATAAATAAATCTTTATTTAAATAAAGACTTTTATTAAAATAAAAATAAAAAATAAAACTTTTTATTTAAATAAATTAATAACATATATATTAAAATTTATAAAATTTATTTAAAATAAAAGTTTATTATTTAGAAAATAAAATTTAATAATAAATAAAAAAAAAAATATAAGTTTAATATATTTTTTTAAAAAAAATTAATTTTTATTTAAATATATTAAAAAGATAAGGCTTAATAATAAAAATATAATATAATTAAAAAGAATTAATTTAAAAAAAAGATAAGTATAAGTTTTTTAACTTTATATTTAATAAAAGTTTAAAAATTATATATTATTAATTAAAGTTTATAAAAGTTTAATAATTATATTAAGGGTATATATTTTATACTTTATTTTAAATATAAAGTTATTTAGCTTTTATAATTTTTTATATATTTTTAAAAAATTAAATAAATTTTATTAATCCCGGTGCTTATAGTTAATAAAAGGCTATAATAGCGCTATAATTAGCGTAACTATACTTATAAAAAGGTATAAGCGGTTAGTCTTATTATAAAAATTAAGTTAATTTATTTTTAAATGCTTTACCTTATCTTTAACTATATCACTTAATTTATTAAGAACTGCTATTATTTAAAACTAATTAAAGTATATTACCGCTAAGCTGGATACCCCTTATAACCGGATAAGCGTTTTAATAGGGTTTACACTAAATAGCCTTATAGCTTTAAAGAAGCTTTTAGCCTTATATATTATATTATATATATAAAAGCTATCTCTCCTAGGTATAAGGTTAAAAGACTTATAATTATATATTTTTTAAATTAAATTTTATTTAATTATATTACGTTTCTATAACTAGGCTTTATCTCTTTAATTTATTTAAATAAAAGGTAAACCTTTTTAAAAAAGCGTATTAGATTTATAACCTTTAATCTTTTCTTTAGCTTATTATTTATTATTACTTTATAAGTAATAAATTCCTTTATTTCTTTAAAATAGATTTCCGAATTATATATCTTTAAAGTAATAATAAATATATCTATTTATTTAAAAAGAGAAGGTTTCTTATCTTTATATTTTTTTGCCCTAATAAGAAAACTTTTTATTTAAGTAAAGATTTGCTTATTATATTTAAAGTCTATTTCTATAGCTATAAAGCTATTAAATCTATATATTTAAAACTATACTTAGCAATAGAATATAGTGGCCTTACCTAGCGTATATAAATAGTGGTTTAAGCTTAACTAGCAATTGTCTTAGTTTCGGCTAAATAATTGCTTTCGAGTAGTCTTACGGAAAAGGTTATAATAGATAGGTATATATTTATAGAGCAGAGCTAGAACCTATACGTATCCTATAAGATAGTTAAGGCAATAGCGGCTTTTTAACATCGCTTATTTCGAGCAACTTGCTTAAGTTATACAGTAATAGCACTTTCGCATAGTGCTTAACGGCGTTAGACTAGCTTACGGCCTGTAATAGCTTTAACCTTAACGGGCTAATAGCTTATTAAAAGCACCGGCGCAAATAGGCGCGGCCTAATACTACGGCTATTAGTATAGAATGGCGGCTTCTAACTATAGATAGGCTTATAGAAGCAGATTAATAAGTTATTATAAAAAGTCCTATATAGCAAAACCTACTATATTAATTTAAAAGATATATTATACCTTATCCTTTTTAAATACTTATTATTATTCCAGCTTAATAGGGGAACTTAAATAAATAAAATAGTCGATATATAAA
Source organism: Diaporthe ilicicola (assembly GCA_023242295.1). Lineage (NCBI taxonomy): Eukaryota > Fungi > Ascomycota > Sordariomycetes > Diaporthales > Diaporthaceae > Diaporthe > Diaporthe ilicicola. Next base: position 18,158 of record JALPVH010000376.1, on the reverse strand, counting down.
AGCTATACTTATTATATTCTTTATTAAATTCTCTATCTATTAAAAATATTTATAAAATTTTAATAGTCTTTAAAAAAGAAATATAAAAAGAATAAAATAATAAATATATTTTATAAAATTATCTTTATTTTTACCTTTTTATATCTTTCTTTTAAAGTTAAATATAACCTTACTTTAACTTATAATATATTTATAATAAGCTTAAAGAATATATATTATAAGTTAATAAAAATAAATAGGTTTAAAAGCTTATAATATATAGTATTAAAAATATATTAATAAATTATTAATATTAATTTTTAACTATTTTAAGTATTTATTTAATATAAAATATACTTTATATATATTAAATATATATATATATTATATATCTATATAAGTTATATGATTTATATTATATTTATATATATAAGTAGGATATTTTAAAAGTATTTTATTCATAAATTAATATTATATAATATATAGCTTATTTTATATATATATTTTATAAACTATATTTACTATATAAAGATAGTTTAAATATATATTATTAATAAATTAGAAAATATTTATATATTTAAAAAATATAATATTTAATTTAACTTTTTGTATTAATTAAATAATAATTAATTAAATTTTATTATAAATTATAAATATTATAAGATATAGTAATAATATATAATTTTTAAATTATATATAAGCTTAATAATAAGTTATAAATAAAAACTTACTTTTTTTAATTTAATCTTTTAATAAGTTTAGATTTTATAAAATATCTTTATATTTAAAATTCTAAAATTCTTTTATATATATATACTTTCCCCTTCTTAATATAATATATATATATATTTTAATAATTATATAACTTAAAAACTTTAATATTAATATTTAAGTTAATAAAATTAATATAATATTTAATTATTATATATAAGCCTCTTTTTATAATAGTTATAATATATTATATATTACTATACTTTTTAAGCTATTTTATATAGCTTAAAGTGGAATTATATTTAATTTATTTATAAAGATAGAAAAGAATATAAATTTTAAGAAATATTAAAAAATATACCTTTTATTTTCTATCTTTTATATCTTTATAAATAAAATATATAGAATTTTATAAATATTTTTTATAAATAGAGAATTAAATAGAAATTATAATATATATACCCTCTTTATATATACTATTATATATAAGGCTAAAGATTACTTTATATAGAGATCTAGTTTTAGTATGGACCCTACCAAAACGCCTATCCGGTTGTAGGGGGTATCCGGCTTGGCGGTGACGTACTCTAATTGCTAACTGTTCCCGATCTAGACAACACGACACCATCTCTAAGGAACTGTTCAGAGTTTTGGTCTCTTCTAACCATTCAAATTCACCTCACCATTACGCAGACCAACATGGTTAACATAATCCTCATTCCAGGTTCCTTTGCTCCTCCCGCTATCTTTTCACCTTTGGAGCGTAAACTGGCCGCATGCGGGATTCATCCAGTCGTGATCGACCTCCCGTCCATTGGCCGGCGAATCGGAAAGCCACCAGCAACGATGCAGGATGACGCGGATAAGATTACGAGGGTAACATCTGAATTTCTGGATGCAGGCCAGGAAACAATTTTGATGGCACATTCATATGGAGGCATTCCAGCCACCCAAAGCCTTGAGAATCTGTCACATGCGGCTCGGCACCGCATGAGCAAAACCGGTGGTGTCAAGACAGTGGTTTACCTTAGTGCTGTTGTGGCTCCAGTTGGAAAGTCCAACTGGGACTTGTTTGGTGATAATCTACCACCTTTTGTGCATGTCCAAGTAGGTTCTTCCTCGATCCGCCCAGCTTGGTTGATCAAAGCTCTTGCTGAACACACGAAGGATGATTATATGAGCATCGAACCAATCGCCAATGCACCCCTTACTTTCTCGGATCTACCAAAGAACGAAGCTCTTGACTGGGCAAAACTGATGCTCGAGCACTCCACAGCAAGCTTCAAGGAAAACTTGGGTTATGCAGGCTATAATGATGTAGAAGTCCACTATATCGTTTGTGAGGACGACATGATCGTTCCGGCAGAGTTCCAACATGCAATGGTTGAGACAGCTGAGAGTTCCAGCGGGTGTTCAGCGGTGATACATAGTATCAAAAGTGGGCATGTTCCCATTCTGAGCCAGCCCGATAGCGTAGTGGAGATCTTGAAGCAGGTCGTTGGCATGACGAAATAGAGACAACAGGAGTGCTTGCTGGCGGGAGAATTTTATCTCCACAAGAAGAATTAAGGTTTCTTAAGAATATCAAGGTCTGTTTTGTTCGAGAAACCCTAGAAAGCCTCGCAATGTGACTCAGGCGCTGCGCCGCGCTGCCTGCGCCTACAAAAGCAGCCTTTGCCAAATAGAGATGACTTGAGGCCACAATTCACTGGCGCATATTGAGTCGGGTTGAAAATCGGTGTCCTTCGCAGGATGAACCTCACCCTCAGGAGAAGTTAAAAACTGACTCATCATTATTCAAAACGCGAATCTGAGCAAGATTTCCGACCCAGCTCAATACATATGTGACGGTCTCGCCACGATGAAATGAATATTTGACATCGGCAGTCGTGGTTGTAATTGATTGACTTGTTGCTATTGATATTCAGAGTTATCTTGCAGCTGCCTGTCATATTTCTATGATCCTTAGTTTGAAACCGTCACCTCCCAGTCTCCAGGCCCTTCCTCAAAATTGCTTTGCACAATGATGTGAGAGTCCTCGCGGCTATCACCTCCAGCGTTGCTATTTCAACCGCCAGCTCTGTCCTCAGCCAATTTCTGAACTCCATGGCTACAAGGGAGTCGATTCCGTAGTCGGCTAGTGGACGCTCTGGGTCAAGACCATCGCTTAGCCCGAGACTCTGTGTAACCCTGTCATTGACTTCAACACTTAGTATTCCGAGAAGTGCCTGGTCGTTTGCTCCCCCTTCAGGCTTTCCATTGAATGCAGTACGTAGTACTGACATGTTATCGCCAATATTGTCTGGTGAAGTTGCCTTGAAGGAGACTGTTTCTCGAAGCATCCTGAAGCGAGCATCCTGTTGAGCTGGTGATTCCTTGGGTAATGGTACTGGAATGCCTGTGATGATCTGGTACGAACTTATAGAGTTTGAGAACTCTATCTTCTGGTGAATGATCGAGAGACGGAGGATCTTGTGCAGATGGAGCTCGTTGATTGGAGCCCATCCTTGAGCCAGCAAGCGCTTTGCAAGTGCTTCCCTATTGTTCACGTATCCGACATCCTCCACGACACCTAGGTCTACCGAGCAGGCCGGTAGGCCGAGAGAATTTCGATATGTTGCAAACGCATCGAGGAAAGAATTTGCAGCACTGTAATTGGCCTGACCTTTCTGGCCAATAACACCACAGATGCTGGAGAGCAAGGTGAAGAAATCGAGCCTCGCACCATGATTGAGGCTGGCATGGTGCAGGTTCCAAGCCCCTTGAACCTTTGGACTCAAGGCAACTCGGAACTCATTCTGAGTCATCGAGCTATACATCTTGTCCTTTGTTGTATCAGCAATGTCCCATTCATAACGGTGCTTTGCTTACCTTGAGAACCATTGCGCCGTGGATAATCCCACGTATGGGCGCAGGAGAGCAATTGAACAGTCGATCCACGTCCCGCATGTTTGTCACGTCACCGGTGACGAAGATGATCTTGGCACCCATGGCTGCAATATCAGCCGCGACCTTCTTGGATTTCTCATCTTCGAAAGACGATCGAGACGAGGCGATGAGGGATTTGGCTCCTTGCTGAGCAAGATAAACTGCCATGCTTCCACAGATCCCTTTCAGACCGCCGACAATGATGTATGACCCACCGGGATCCAAATTCAAGGCTGGGATTGCTTTGCGAACCTAAAAGAAAAGAAGATGATAAGCTACCTGGAATGTGCGGTCGCCATAGCACAGTTAAGACATACCGGTACTATAGGGCTTCTATGACCTGCCCTTGTCATAACGATCTTCCCAATGCTATGGCCAGTACTTAGATATCTGAAAGCCTCTTGTGGCTCTTCGAAACCGAAGGTTTTGCTGATGACAGGCTTGATCTCATCCTTCTGGACCATGTCCAGAATCTGCGATAATAGTCTAACAAATGAACCAGCCTGTCAGTAAAGATCGCGGACCGCATCAAATTTGAGACTTGCCTAAACTTGCACGCCGACGAAATCGACTCATGTGACATATCGACAGCGCGGTATGATGCGTTGCGACCAAATGGTTCCATGGAAATGCTGGCCTTGTCCAAGATGTCCCTCTTCCCAAGCTCTACGAAAGTCCCACCAGTCGCGATGCATTGCCAAGAAGCATGCAGCATCTCTCCAGAGAGAGTGTTGAGGATAATATCAACGCCTTTCCCTTTCGTCTCTTCCATCAGAGCCGTCGAGAAATCGGTGCTCCGGGACGAGAATATTCGATTAGGCAACACATTGTATTCTGTAGTCAAGAATGCTCGCTTCTCGTCGTTGCCCACTGTTGCGTAGATTTCGGCACCGAAATGGATACAGAGTTGCACAGCAGCGATGCCGAGCCCTCCGGCCGCCGAGTGAATGAGTACGCTTTGCCCTTTCCGAATGCCTGCTACTTCTGTCAGCGAATAAAGTGCCGTAGAATAAACCGTGTTGAGTGTAGACGCTGCTTCGAATGGGATGCTTTCCGGCAAGGCAAACGCCTCGCCGTCGGTATTGCACTGCACGCGATTCGCGAAACAGCCTTTTGTGTTAGCCAAGACTCTTTGGCCAATGTAATAATTGCCTGTGCCCTTTCCCAGCCGTCGAACTGTTCCCGCGCCATCCAAACCAAGTAACTGTTCGTCCCCAGGAATGATGCCCATCACGATGGCCAAGTCTTTGAAATTCAGCGATAAGGCATGGATATCCACTTCAATGTGTCCATCGGGAAGCGGGGTCGTGTCAGCGGAAGTTTCAACATAACACAAACTTTTAAGTGTGCCAACTCTGTCACTGACTAAGTGCACAAAAGGCTCATGTTCGAATAAAGGGAGGTCCTCCGGCTTTCCCTGTTCGTGATCAATCATCGCTTGTGTGTTCACGAAGTCATCAGGGACAACTCGCTCAATGTGAATTATCCCGGCCCTTTCGACGAACTCGTTATCGCCGGTCATCACGGTTCCGGTTTGGGTGCTGGTCAATCGGTCGAGAATGTGATGGATCGCCTTAAATGTTGAATTTCCTGTACAGTATTCGACGTCTAGAGTCATGAAGATAGTCTGAGGACTCTCGTTTCTGATCGAGCGTGCGAACCCTTGAACAAGGCTGCAGTCTGGATTTTGAACTGTCATTTGTGCGTTGGTCGTCACCCATAGTACTCGGCAGTCTATGGATAGCAACCTTTGAAGGTTCTCCCACTGCGTCTGATCAATTTCAGACAGCACTGGGCTGAAAATCTCATCAAGAATCAGGAGTTTGCTTCCAGGCTCTACATTGGCAAAAGGCGTAACATGGCAGTTGATCTCCCAACCGAACTTCCGAACGGCGTCGATAACGTCATCGACCCTGTCGTTCTGAGTTCTGTGGAACCGCAGCAGCTCAATATTCTTCTTTTGGGTGTGTGCGTCATTGTCTATGATGCCGAAGAAAATGTTACACGAAGGATCCTCTGCACAAAACTTCGTTGAAAACTCAATGTCTTGTAACCCTTCTGGAGTATAGGACCGTGAAAGTCTATTGTGAGGCGCAGACAAGTTTTCCTCGTCTTTGGAGGTGTCATCAACGCCAATAGGTGCCTCCAATGTGTTCTTGATGATCAGATAGCTGGGTCTGCGAAGAGATTGAAGCAAGCCGCGGCTCCGAGACGCCACGATATCAGTCGTTATAAGTACATCAAAGCTGGGTTCGGATGTTCGACAAATGGCGTCATTGATCATTCGAACATCTGTATTGCACAGCCCTTGATATTTGGTGCTAGCCTCAACAAAGGATTCCTCTAAGTCGAATTCGAGACACACGTGACTCGAGGCGTTTCTCGAGAGTGCATCTAACTCGTGAATGCCATAGTGACCATGCCATAGGCTATTTGACTGAGAGCCTGTGCTGTGCTCTAGTATTCGTACGTCAGGGTGCTTGAATGCAATCATATCCAGCAGCTTGTGAACGACTTCAGTCGCGGGGATGGTTCCATGGAACAGAGTCTCCCATCCAAGAGGGAAAGAAACATCTGGCTCCCAAACGCTGCGACAGTACGTAGACGCTTTGGCTTGTTTCCTTTCAGCATCCAAGGCCTGATACCGAAGTCCATTCATTTGGAATAGAAGCTGGTGCGTTTCCTCATCATATGCGGACACGCTCGATGCATAAGACCGCGCATCACGAGGATTGCCGACGCCTATCCATTCAGATGCAGACGTTGCTATAGCGGTCTTCGTCTCGCCACTTTGCGCCGGTATAGTCAACTCGTGGATAATATCTGGCACAAGTATCATGTTTACCGCTGTTTTGTCGCCGGCCCAGATGGAACCCGCAACGGCTTGGAAGCATGCGTCAATGCTCGTGGGATGCAGCGGGTAAATCGATTGGTGCGATGATGACGGTGTGCCTTCAAATGAGAGCATTGATCGGCTTTGTCTCAGGCCCAAAGTCGATTCGACAAGCAGCGACTTTTGAAAGCTTGGTCCAAATCGATATCCCACGTCACTCATGATTTTGTACCACGCGCTTGTTGGAGTGGCGAGTTCAAATTCCTTGACATCGCCATCATTTGCAGCCCGCGGCACAGAAGAGCGGTGTGTCCGGATGAGACCATTGCAGTGTTGGTTCCATATACCATCCTCTAAAGAGTAGACGACAAAACGCAGCCATCCCTTTTCCGCAGCAGACCCTGGCGTCAAGGTCAACATGATCTTCTGGTACGAGCCAACGTCTCCTAATGTCATGGCTTTCCAGAATCGGCAGTTTCGTAATTGGTACTCGGCCTGATTCACGGACACGTCAGGTGGAAGGTTGCCGGTTGCTTTCTGCATCTGAAATGCGGCTTCTATGGCCATCGACAAGTATCCGGCAGCAGGGAAAACAATGGTTTCGCCAATCCGATGGTCTCTCAGCCATGGTACGTCCTCGACGCGAAGTACCTTACTCCATATTGGCTGGTGCCACGGTGTCCCAAGAACTTTACTTCCCAGAAGATCGTGGTGGATGAACTTGCGGAACCGCCAGTCTTTGCTGGAAGAGCTTTCGTGCCAATACTTGGTCGAATGATTCCAGCAGTAGTTGGGAAGATCCACAATTGTTGATGGAGAATAACCGCTGTTGTCGAAATTGAATCGATGGATTTTTATGGATGAGCCCCTGATGAACAATTTGCCAACCAAGTCACCCAACGCGCTCAGAGCGTCTGGACCTCTCTTCCATGCATATGCATACTCGACGTTGTATTGGACGAGACTCATAATCTGTTCGATTGGTCCAGATAGACTGTTACTTGGGCTGATTTCGATCAGGATGTCAAGCGACTCCTGCAACATGTCCTGTACTGCGTCGTTGAAGAGTACCGGGGACACCATGTTTTGTTCCCAGTACGCAACTCCATTCAGCTCGGAGACTCTCCCTCCCTTAACTGAGGAGTACATGGAAACATGACTTGCACTTCGAGGTGTCCAATCGCAGTTCTCTTCCAAAGCCTTCCGGTATGCTATAGCGACCTGGTCCATGTAGCTCGAATGGTAGGCTGCATCAACGCGAAGGATTCTAGCGAAATGACCCTCCTTTTTGAGTAATTGTTCCAACTCAAGTAGGTCTCGTCGTAGACCGGAAAGGGTGGTACTCGTGGGACTGTTGATGCATGCAACTTGAACACAGGGCCATCTAGAAAGATAACCTCTGACCAGTTCTTGCCCCAGCCCTACAGCCATCATGCCGAGGGCTGAATCATACTTGGCATCACTTGTTGCTTTGCCACGATAATACGCAACTTTGATGGCTTGTTGCGGGGTCAAGAAACCGGCGGCTACAGCTGCTGCAACTTCTCCAGAGGAATGGCCTGCGACACTATGGTATATCGCATTGCAATCGTCAAGTAGGGCGAGGATAGCTAACTGGAGCGCGGTTATGAGAGTTTGGGATAACTCGGGATTTCTATAATGAGCTTCGCTCCGTCCTTGAGAAAGTTCCTCGAGAATCGACCACGCTGGACCATCTTCGAGGTTGCCTAGGACTTCATCTAGCTCTTCCAAGAGACTCTTCGCCACTGGAAATGTTGAGATGAGCTGTTTGCCCATTTGGGGCCACTGTGACCCTTGTCCCGCAAAGATCAACCCGATCTTGGGAGGCGAAGTCGCCCTCTTGCCCTGGACTAGCAACTTGGCAGAGATTTCGTTCTTGCTGGTTGAGATGTAGCCGCGGTAGAAATGACGAGTCCTCTTCTCTGAAAGAGTGTATGCCACGTCTCGAAGGTCAAGTTCGACTCCAGGGTAGCTGAGGTGCCGGTCTAAGGCAGCGACACTGGCTTGCAACGATTGCTGATCATTCGCTGAGAAAACCATAAGATACGGTCTAGAGTAGGTCTTCTGATCCAAGAAGAAATCGCTTGTGTAGGAGGTGACATGATTTGCCAGAACTCCCACGGATTCAACGATAACATGGGCGTTAGAGCCACCATATCCGAACGAATTGACCCCTGCCCTCTTCAACCCTTGTGGTGCGTCCCAAGGAGTTGCTGCACGAGAAAGTCGAAGATTAATGGTATCGAAATCGATTTTCGGATTAGGCGTAACGAAGGTGGGGTTACCAGGGATTATACCGTGTTCCATTGCAAGTAAGACCTTAAGAAGGCCTGAGATGCCCGCAGCCGGCTCAGAATGGCCGATGTTGCTTTTCACAGAGCCAATTCTTAGAGGGCAGGTTCTCGATTTTCGGGACGAGAAAATTGATGCTAATCCCGAAACCTCGATGGCATCACCGGCTTGTGTTCCTGTACCATGACACTCAACGTAGGCTAGAGATAATTGTTAACGAGGGTGATCAGAAAATTGCATACATTCAATCACTCACATGTAGCAGCAACATCCGGTATGTTGGCATTTGAGTAAGCTTGTTGAATAGTTGCCGCCTGGGCCGAGGCGTTTGGGCTTGCGATGCCTGCTGTCCATCCATCACTACCTGTCGCGGTGCCCCGAATAATGCCACGTATCGGATCTTCGTCCCTGATAGCATCTTCTAGCCGCTTAAGTAGTACCATATTCACGGCTTCAGCTTTGATATACCCATCTGCTTTCATATCGAAAGAATGGCATAGGCCAGACAATGATGCAGTGCCGTTGACGCTTAAACCATCCATCACATGGTCAGGACTCAGGTAGATATTACAACCGGCGACTATGGCTGCGTAAATCTCACCAGTCTGGAGGTAGCGGTTGGCAAGATCGACACCGATCAAGCTCCCTGAGCACGCAGTATCGACTGTCATGCTTGGACCTTTGATATTCAGCCAGTGGCTGATACGATTGCTCAGCATGGCTCTACCAGTACCAAGAGTGGTGAATTGGGCGCGGTCTTCAGGGTCGCGACCCTGTATATCTCCGTAGTCGCAAGCATACGAGCCAACAAAACATCCCACTGCATGGCCGTTCATCGCCTCCAATGGAATTCCAGCGTTCTCGAGGCCTTCATACACAACTTCGAGAAGCTGTCGCTGTTGAGGATCCATAGCAATGGCTTCAGATGCTGGAAGTTTGAAGAATGAGGCGTCCAAGTCGCGTGGATCGGCATCGATGAACATACCCCCAGGGCTCGCCATAGTATTCCGCTTTGTAGAACCATCGTAATGGGTCTCTATCTCAAATCTTGTTTTGGGAGGTGTTCGCGAAGCAATTCCTCCGGATTCAAGAAAATCCCAGAAGGCCTTCGGATTGTTGCAAGAACCAGGCAGCCGACATGCCATCCCAATGATAGCAAGAGGCATTTGTACATGACTCTTGCCGTCATTTTGGCTTGAAACACTCTTCGCGACCATGGTGAGCGGAAACTGGCGAGGGATGCCGTCTGGTAACTCTCTACAAACAACAGGTCTCAAAAATGGCTGTTAACCCCGCACGAGGCTTTAGCTTTGGAGGCTCTGACTTTGGAAACCCGAAGACGAATTCACATATACTTTGAGTAATTGAAACAGGAAAAGTACAGCTAAACCACCAGAAACGCTTTACTCCGGCGGCTCGATACTATATAGCCGGCATGTGGAAAAATATCACGGTATATTATGTCAGATGGTGCCGTAAGCTCGGCTGTCAGATATAATATTACGTATCCGTGGGTGCGGTCTCACGGCACTAGAGTATATCCCCACCTAGCCGGATACCCCCTGCAACCGGATAGGCGTTTTAGTAGGGTCTACACTAAAACTAGATCTCTATATAGAGTAGGTTTTAGCCTTATATATAATAGTATATATATAAAAGTTATATATATTATAGTCTTTATTTAATTCTCTATTTTTTAAAAATATTTATTAAATTTTATATATTTTATTTATAGAGATATAAACCTTCCTAAGTATAAGGTTAAAAGACCTATAAATATATATTTTTTTTTAAACTAAATTTTATTTAACTATATTATATTTTTATAATTAGGCTTTATCTTTCTAATCTATTTAAATAAAAGGTAAACCTTTTTAAAAAAGTATATTAAATAATTAATATCCCTATTTCCCTTCGGCTTATTTCCCTTCGGCTTATTATAAATCCTTACTTTATAGGTAATAAACTCCTTTATTTCTTTTAAATAAATCTTATATATTTCTAAGATACTAATAAATATATCGATTTATTAGGATAAGGAAGGGTTCTTATTTTTATACTTCTTTACTTTAATAAGAGAATCTCTTATTTAAGTAAAGATTTACTTATTATAAATAAAGTTTATTTCTATAGCTATTTATAAGCTATTAGATCTACGCATCTAGAGTAGTAATGGAATATAGTGGCCTTACCTATCTATTCTAATTACAGCTATAAACTCGCTTAATAGATTTAAGGGTTTTAAGCGTATATAAATAGTGGTTTAAGCTTAACTAGTAGTTATTTCGGTTTCGGTGGCGCAGCAGGCTAAATAATTGCTTTTAAATAGTTTTACGGAATAAGGTTATAGTAGTTACTTAGTTTCGCTAGATAGGTATATATTTAAGTAGAGCTAGAACCTATATATATCCTATAAGAGTACATTAGGGCAATAGCGGCTTTTTAACATCGCTTATTTCGAGCAACTTATATTTAAAGGCTTAAGTTATATAGTAATAGCACTTTTATATACTAATAGTGCTTAACGGCATTAAACTAGGTTACTTATAGCCTATAATAGCTTTAACTTTAATACTTATTAAAAGCACTAGCGTAAATAAACTAGACGCGGCCTAACGCTATAGCGATTAGCGCAGAATAGCAGCTTCTAACTATAGATAGGCTTGCAAAAAATTAATAAGTTATTATAAAAAATCCTATATAGTAAAACCTACTATATTAATTTAAAAGATATATTATGCTTTATCCTTTTCGGATATTTACTATTGTTCCAGCTTAATAGGGGAATTTAAATAAATAAAATAGTCGATAGAGATATAAAGAATAGAAAGCAGAAGATATATTTTTTAATATTTTTTTAAACTTATATCCTTTCTTATCTTTATAAGAGAATTTAATATAATTTTACTTTAAGCTATATAAAATAGCTTATAAGGTATAAAAATATTTAATCCATTATAAATATTATAATAAAAGGCTTATATATAGTAATTATATATTATATTAATTTTATTAATTTAAATATTAATATTAAAGATTTTAAAATATTTTACTTTAAATTATTAAAAATATATCTATTATATAATTATTTAAAAGTTATAAAATATATATATATTAAATATTTATAGAAATTTTAAGTATAAAAATATTTTATAAAACTTTAAAGTTATTAAAAAAGTTTAAAGTTAAGAAAAGTAAGCTTTATATTAATAACTTATTATTTACCTTATATATAATAAAAGAAAATATATTATTACTTTTTATTATAATATATTCTCTTTAAAAATGAATTTAATTATAAATTATTAGTTTTTAATAATAAAGAAATATAGTTAAATATTACTATATTCTTTAAAATATATAAAATATTTTCTAATTTATTAATAATATTATAATATATTTAGGATTATCTATTATATAGTAAATAAGTATATAAAATAAATATATATAAATATAAGCTATATATTATATAATATTTATTTTTAAATAAAATACTTTAAAAGTATCGTTATTTATATCTTATAAATATAATATAAATATATAACTTATATATATATATATATATAATATCTATATTTAATATATATATATTATATTAAATATTAAATAAATATTTAAAATATTTAAGAATTAATATTAATAATTTATTAATAATTCTTTAAAACTATATATTATAAGCTTTAAAACCTATTTAGTTTTTATTAACTTATAATATAAATCTTTTAAACCTATTATAAGTATATTATAAGTTAAAGTAAAGTTATATTTAATTTAAGAAAAAAGATATAAAAAAGTAAAAATAAAGATACTTTTATTAACTATTTTATTTATTTAACTTCCTTTATTAAGCTGGAATAATAATAAAAATTTAAAAAGGATAAGGTATAATATATCTTTTAAAATTAATATAATAGGTTTTACTATATAGAACCTTTTATAATAACTTATTAATCTACTTTTATAAGCTTATTTATAATTAAAAGCTACTATTTTATATTAATAGCTATAGTATTAAGCTATACCTATTTATATTAATACTTTTAATAAGCTATTAGCTTTAATATAAACCGGTTTATTAAGGTTAAAGCTATTATAAACTATAGATAACTTAGTTTAACGCTATTAAGTATTATCGGTATTAATATATAAAAGTGCTATTGCTATATAACTTAAGTAAATATAAGTTGCTCGAAATAAGCGATATTAAAAAGCCGCTATTATATTAAGGGTTTTAACTTTATTTAAATATATATTTATTATAACTTTATTTTATAAAACTATTTAAAAATAATTATTTAGCTAAAACCGAGATAATAATTAAGCTTAAACTACTATTTATATATACTTAAAACCTTTAAATTAACTAGGTAAAGCTATTATATTTTATTATTAAATATAATATTTAGCTATATTAGTATAAGTTATTTAAATATAAGCTTTAGCTCGCTCTACTTACTTTAAATATATAGATTTAATAGCTTTATAGCTATAGAAATAAACTTTAAATATAATAAGTAAATCTTTACTTAAATAAAAAGTTTTCTTATTAAAATAAAGAAGTATAAAGATAAAAACCCTTTCTTATTAAAGTAAATCGATATATTTATTATTACGTTAAAGATATATAAAATTTATTTCTTCTTAAATATAAGGTTAAAAGACTTATAATTATATTTTTTTAAATTAAATATTATTTAACTATATTATATTTCTATAATTAAGCTTTATCTTTTTAATTTATTTAAATAAAAAGTAAATATTTTTAAAGAAGTATATTAAATAATTAATATCTCTATTTCCCTTTAACTTATTTCCTTTCGGCTTATTATAAATCCTTACTTTATAAATAATAAACTTCTTTATTTCTTTTAAATAAATCTTATATATCTTTAAGGTGCTAATAAATATATCGATTTATTAAGATAAGAAAAGGTTTTTATTTTTACGCTTTTTTACTTTAATAAGAAAATCTTTTACTTAGGTAAAGATTTACTTATTATAAATAAAGTTTATTTCTATAGCTATTTATAAGCTATTAGATCTATATATCTAGATAATGGAATATAGTGGCCTTATTTATTTATTTTAACCGCAGCTATAAACTTACTTAATAAGTATATATAAATAGTGGTTTAAGCTTAACTAATAGTTATTTTAATTTTAGCTAAATAATTACTTTTAAATAGTTTTATAGAAAAGATTATAATAAGTATATATTTAAGTAAAACTAAAACCTTTAAAGCAATAGCGGCTTTTTAATATCGTTTATTTTAAATAACTTACTTAAGTTATATAGTAATAGCACTTTTATATACTAATAATATTTAATAGCGTTAAATTAAATTCCTTATAGCCTATAATAGCTTTAACTTTAATAAACCGGTTTATATTAAAGCTAATAGCTTATTAAAAGCACCGGTATAAATAAGCGTAGCTTAACGCTATAGCTATTAATATAAAATAGCGGCTTTTAATTATAAATAAGCTTATAAAAGTAGATTAATAAGTTATTATAAAAAGTTTTATATAATAAAACTTATTATATTAATTTTAAAAGATATATTATACTTTATCTTTTTTAGATATTTATTATTATTCTAGCTTAATAGGGGAACTTAAATAAATAAAATAGTCGATATAAGATTTATTTTAAAGAAATAGAGAGATTTATTACTTATAAAGTAAGAATTAATAATAAGCTAAAAAAAGGATAAAAGATTATAAATTTAATACACTTCTTTAAAAAAGTTTACCTTTTATTTAAAGAAATTAAAGAGATAAAGCTTAATTATAGAAATATAATAAAGTTAAATAAAATTTAATCTTTAAAGAAAATATATTTATAGGTTTTTTAACCTTATATTTAAAAGGAAAAATACTTTTATAAAATATATTTATTATTATCGATTATTTTATTTATTTAAATTCTTCTATTAAGCTAAAATAATAATATATATTTAAAAAGAATAAGATATAATATATCTTTCAAATTAATATAGTAAGTTTTACTATATAAAACTTTTTATAATAACTTATTAATTTACTTTTATAAGCCTATCTATAGTTAATAGCCGCTATTTTACATTAATAGCTATAGCGTTAAGGTATATTTAATCTATTTATACCGGTACTTTTAATAAGCTATTAGCTTTAATATAAACCGGTTTATTAAGGTTAAAGCTATTATAGGCCGTAAGCAACTTAGTTTAATGCTATTAAATATTATATAAAAGTATTATTACTATATAATTTAAGCCTTTAAGTTATTTAAAATAAGCGATATTAAAAAGCCGCTATTGCCTTAAAGGTTTTAGCTTTACTTAAATATATATCTATTATAACCTTATTTTATAAAATTATTTAAAAGTAATTATTTAGCTAAAACCGAAATAATTATTAGTTAAATTTAAACCACTACTTATATACGCTTAAAACCTAAGTAAGGCTACTATATTTTATTATCTAAATATATAGATTTAATAGCTTTACTATAAATAGCTATAGAAATAAACTTTAAATATAATAAGTAAATCTTTATTTAAATAAAAAGTTTTTTTATTAAGGTAGAAAAGTATAAAAATAAAATACTTTCTTTATTTAAGTAAATAAATATATTTATTATTACTTTAAAGATATATAAGATTTATTTTAAAGAAATAAAGAAATTTATTACTTATAAAGTAATAATAAATAATAAGCCGAAAAAAGGATAAAAGGTTATAAATTTAATATATTTCTTTAAAAAGGTTTACCTTTTATTTAAATAAATTAAAAAGATAAAGCCTAATTATAAAAATATAATATAGTTAAATAAAATTTAATTTAAAAAGTATATAATTATAGGTCTTTTAACCTTATATTTAAAAGGAATATTTATTATTATATTCTTTTTATATTCTTTTTTAAAAGATATTATAATTTTATAAATATTTTTAATAGATAAAGAAGTTTAAAGTAAATATAATAAATATAGGTTATATATATATATTATTATATATAAAGCTAAAAGCTTCTTTAAAGCTAAAAAGCTATTTAATATACACTTTACTAAAACGCTTATCTAGTTATAAAAAGTATTTAGCTTAACGGTAATATATTATAATTACTAATAATATAAGCATTAAAATCGGATTAACTACATTAATTTATATTCGATAATATTAAATTTACACTAATAATATAGCTATATCATTATATATTAAACTTATATATATATTATTATATTATTAATATTATTAATAATTATTTTTAGTAATATATTTTATATTAATTTATTACTTTTCACTTTATATAAATTTATTATTATAAATTAATTAATAATTATTTCGTTATAGTTTAAGCTTAATTTATTATAATAAATTATTATATATTATAAAGTATTTTTAAAGTTAATATAGCTAATAACGCTATTATTTTAAAAGTTATAAAATATTTAAAATAATAAATATATAATTTAAAAATAATAATAATATATTAATTTAATTAATAAAAGGTATAATTTATATAAAATTAAATTAATTAGCTTTTATAGATTATTAAGCCTTTTTTTATTAAGTAGTTTATTAAGCCCTACTATTAATATAACTAATAATTATAAGTTTAAATCTTTAAAATATACCTTAAAGCGTAATTCTATAAGGGATTAAGTATTATTCTTACTCTATAAAAGATTAGGCCTTAATATTTTTTATTATCTTATAATTTTATATAGCTAATAATATCTATATTTAACTGCTTATTAAGGAAAAACTAGCTAAGCTAAAGGCTAAAAAAAACCGAATAAAAGAGCTAAAACTAGCTTTTTTAATACGCTTAGTTATTTATAAGGGAACCCTGCTATATTAATAGATATAAGTATTGCTAACTAAAAGCTAAAGGGCTTTAAAGGGGGTATAACTTCCCTTTTATAAATAAAAAAAAAAGGGGGTATTTATAAAAATTAAATTTATAGCCTTTACGCTTATTATTATATAAGGCTACTTAGCGCTTTATTAATGCGCTATAGTGCTTAATTATCTTTTATTTAAATATATATTTTAAGTTTTTTTTAAAAATAAAATTTTAAAAACTTATAATTATATATTTTTAAAATTAAAATTTATTTAATTATATTATATTTTTATAATTAAGCTTTATTTCTTTAATTTATTAAAAAGAAAGTAAACTTTTTTAAAAAAGTATATTTAATAATCCCTCCTAAATATAAGGTTAAAAGACCTATAATTATATATTTTTTAAATTAAATTTTATTTAACTATATTACGTTTCTATAACTAGGCTTTATTTCTTTAATTTATTTAAATAAAAGGTAAACCTTTTTAAAAAAGCGTACTAGATTTATAACCTTTAATCTTTTTTTTAGCTTATTATTTATTATTACTTTATAAGTAATAGATTTCTTTATTTCTTTAAAATAGATTTCCGAATTATATATCTTTAAGGTAATAATAAATATATCTATTTACTTAAAAAGAAAAGGTTTCTTATCTTTATACTCCTTTACCCTAATAAGAAAACTTTTTACTTAAATAAAGATTTACTCGTTATATTTAAAGTTTATTTCTATAGCTATTTATAATAGAGCTATTAAATCTATATATCTAAAACTATACTTAGCAATAAAATATAATGGCCTTACCTATCTATTTTAACCGTAGCTATAAACTCGCTTAATAGGGTTTTAGGCGCGTGTAAGTGGTGGTTTAAGCTTAACTATTATCTCGGTTTTAGCTAAATAATTGCTTTTAAGTAGTCTTACAGAATAAGGTTATATTGCTCGGTTTTGCTAGATAGGTATATATTTATAGAGCAGAGCTAAAACCTTTAAAGCAATAGCGGCTTTTTAATATTGCTTATTTCGAGTAACTTATATTTAAAGGCTTAAGTTATACAGCGATAGCACTTTTATATAATACTTAATGGCGTTAAACTAGGTTATTTACGGCTTACGATAACTTTAACCTTAACGGGTTAATAACTTATTAAAAGTACTAGCGCAAATAAGCGCGGCCTAATGCTATAGCTATTAGTATAGAATAGCGGCTTTTAATTATAGACGGGCTTATAAAAGTAAATTAATAAGTTATTATAAAAAATCCTATATAGTAAAACCTATTATATTAATTTAAAAGATATATTATACCTTATCCTTTTTAGATATTTACTATTATTTTAGCTTAATAAGGGAACTTAAATAAATAAAATAATTAATATATTTAATAATTAAGTTTTATTTTCTATTTAAGTTATTATTAATCTTTACTTTATAAATAATAAACTTTTTTATTTCTTTAAAATAAACTTTATATATTATTAAAATAATAATAAATATATTAATATATTTAAATAATTCCTTTTTATTTTTATACTTTTTCGTTTTAATATAAAAACCTTT
>JALPVH010000375.1:0-51592 GCA_023242295.1 Diaporthe ilicicola | reverse complement strand
TTATATTATTTCGGTTATTTAAATATATATATAATAATAAAATTAACTTTTTTATTTAAATATTTATTATTTATATTATTAAGCTTAAGTTTTTTATTATATTTATAATAGCTTATAATAAGGTTTTTATAAAAAAGAATTATAAATTTAAGTTTAAAAAAATTAAAATTTTTCTTTAAAACTTAAATATTATTATTTTTAAGCTAAATATTTATTTATAAACTTTATTATTATTCCTTTTTATATTCTTTTTAAAATAGAAATTATAAATATTATTTAATACTTAATAAACTATATAATAATCCGGTTTTATTAAAGATAAAATATCGATATATTAAGGTAACTTTTTTATATTAATTTTTAAAGCTATTAATCGGTTAATAAAAAATATATAAATAATAATATATAAATTTATTATTTTTAAAAATAAAATCTATATATTTTAAAATATTAATATAATATTCTTTAAATATTAAAAGGCTAAAAAAAGTTAAATATAGCTTAAAAGGTTATTTATTATTAAGAAATCTTATATAATTATTAAGAAAAAATAAAAGAAAAAGCAATTAATTAATAAAATAGCTAATAATAATAAAAAGGCAGGCTATAATAAACTAATAAAACGATAATATAGTAATTATAGTAAAATTAAGTATAATATAAAAACTTATAAAAAAGATATAAAATATTTTAATTAATTAAATTTTAAATAAATTATAGCTTTTTAAGCTTAATTAATATTAATTAATATTAATATATATAATTTAGCTAATTATTATAAATTATATTTTTAATAATATAATTAATATTAATTAATATTAATTAAGTAATTTATATTAAAAGTAAGCTATTTTAAATTAGTATTATAGCTATCTTTACCCTTTTAAATTAATTAAATTAATTAAAAATAAGTAGTTTAAATTAATTAGTACCTATAAGTACTAATCTTTATTAACTTATTTACCTTATAGGGGTGCTAAGGTTATTAAAAGTTAGTGGTTTTAATAAAAGTATCTTATATAGTAATCTATTCTATATAATAGTAAATTATATTATTACTTATATAATTATTATTTACTTTATATCTTTTTATTAAGCTAAATATATTATTATTAAAGTTATTATTATAGTTAAATTTAATTAAATTTAATTATAAATATAGTATTTTAAATGTTTTTACTTTTTTTATTTAAAGCTATTTTATTAAAAAAAAATCTTATTAAGTTAGCGGTTAACTTAAACTAGCTATAACGTTAATAATTACGTTATAAAATTAAAGTAAATTAGCTTTACTATTATCGTTAAAAGAAATAAAGGTATTATATAAAGAAATATTTTTTTAAAAAATTAAAGTATAGGTAAATATTCTTAAACTAAGTAATCGTTTTAACTTATAACTATTTTAAATTATTATAAATAACCTTTTTTTATACTTAACTTAATATTATATTTATACTTAATAACTTCTTATTAATTTATATAAACCTTTATAATAATTTAAATATATATTATTTCGGCTTAATATTTTTAATTTTAAGCTTAAATAATAATTCTTAAATACTTAAATATTTAATAAGTATTTTTCTTTTATTTATTTATTTATTCCTAAGCTACATTTCGGCCACATTAGGTGGATATTAGTGCGAGTGAGAAAAGTAAGATTTAAAACTTATAGACCTATTTCCTTAGGCCCTATATGATATTGCACACTTCCCTTTTACAAAACCCCTTCCACCCTATTAAGTTAGTATTCCTTGTCGGTGCAAGATGGCTGGAAGTGAGATTTGCCCACCACAAATCTTCTCACACCTTTGTGCATATCTTCTCTTGCTCAGCACCTTGTCCTACCTGTGACGTCAAGTGTGAAAAGCCTCAGCTTAACCCATTTGGACCCCTTGAGTTCTTCTTTTGCTTATTTAATCTTCTTTTTACTCCGGGCATCCGTAACAATGTTCCCATATATTACCCAAGCAAGGAGGATGGACGTGATAGGCATCGAGATAACCCAGTAAACGAAGTACAGTGGCTTCCCCGCTCTAGCGCCTGTACCAATGCCGCCCGCTGCGAGAACACTTCCATATGATCACGCAGGTTCTACCGGTACTCTATCAGGTCGACTTTCTCTAGAATAACTTCCCAGCTTCGGCGTTCAGAGGCCAACAACTCTGACAATGAGATATCTTTCCCAGATGATGATCGGTCGTCCGGCTTCTGTTTCGGATTTGCATCAACGCTACAGCGGAAAGCCCACATGATTCTCCGCACGCGTTGCCGCGCATCCTTGATAAATAAAGTCTGTGACTTCCAGTATTGGTGCGACTAGATGACCGTTTCACCAGTGAGCTGTCCTGACTGTCGTTGATCTTCTTTCTTGCGATTGTCCTGCAGAATCTTATCGTGAAGTCTCGTATCCCATCGCCAGATAGCCTCTGCCCATGCAGACCTCACAAAGTTCTGGCTATACACTGTAGATGATATGGGATCATCGTTCTGTGGCGGCAGACCCAGCCAGAGTCGGCCCACCCAGCTCTTTACTTCTGCCTATCTACCATAGGACCCCACGATTCGGGATACCCCAGGATCCGGGACAGCTAAACTACCCCGCACCCATATAAAATAAAGAATTTAAATAATTTATATCTCAACAAATACTAATCCAATATTAATAGAAACCTATATATATATGCAATATAAATACTATAATATTCTGTTATAATTATATTTGTTATTTTTAATTTATATATTTTATAATTTAAAATTATATCTTTATATATTAAAATGCTAAGAAATATAAAGCTATATAATACCTTAACCCTATACTATATTATTTAAAAATATAAGTTATAAGGTTTCTTATATTACTTAAAATATATTATAAAAGTTTAAAAATCTTAAATAAATATTTTATATATAAAAATATTAAATTTAGTTTTTCCTTATTAAATTTCTTTAATATTTATATAGTAAATGTTAAGAACTTATATAAAGTTTTTTATAAAGTATATAGAAATATCTTAATATTTTTTATATAATATTTAAGTATATTATAATATATATTAAATATTATATTAAATATTATTAAGCGTATTATACTTTTATAAGTAATTAAAAAAGTAGTATTTTTAAAGCTAATATAGGGAGCTTAGCTATTTTAGATTTTAAAATATTATAAATTTTAATATTTTATAATATAATATATATATTAAAAGAGTAAAATTAAAGCTTTAAATTGATATATTTATTAACTTTATACGATAAGGAGTTAATTAGTTATAGCTTTATAAAAAAGGAATATTTTGGTGGGTGCGGAGGAATTTAGCTGTCCCGGATCGTGGGGTATCCCAAATGGTGGGGTCCCATAGTAATATAAGGTTTTCTATATTAAATACTATTATAGTAAAGATACACTTCTTTTCTTTAAAGCTTTGTTTATTTTTAAAATATTTTAATTATAGCTAATATCCTTTAACTTCTCAATAACCTTTATACTCTTTAGCTTTTTAATACCCTTTAGCACGGAAGACTGATCAATAGCCCAGCCATATGGCCACCGGATAGTCCCGTTGCAGCTCTTAAAGGCCACGATCGGCGAACCCCCCTCGTAGGACGTATGTGGAACCCCTTTGTTTTGGGACATTGATTGGTGCTGAGCTGTGCGTTCTGGCGCTGCTGGTTCCCCTTCCTTGTTCGTTTCTGATGTGACTTCCGGACGTCTCAAGACATGTCTCTTTTTGCACTTCATTGCTAGGACTCGCGGCACGCAGTGATCACGGCAAGCACCGTGTGTACCCAGCGCCCCCGGAAACACGCAAACAGAATCACTTATTTCAGTTGAGTTAGGATTCATTTCGATGACTAACTTCTGATGTGCTGGCATCCACCATTTACGAACGGCCTGTGAGAAGCTTGAGCAGTGAAACCTTGTTCCAATTCTGGTCGGTTGTGGCATGATCCTTTTCGCTGAATTTATATTCGTAGTAGGTCCGCAGCTTGCAGACGGATCGAGCCAGCTCGATTTCAGAGTTCAGTTCAATTTCACCTTCACTTTTACGCCATTCGTGTGTCCGCTTCATCTCTTTCACCCTGTACGAAAGTGGTCAGCAGATCATCTTCTCAGCGTCGGCTTTCATTTCTGTATCGAACGTACACGTTCTGAACGGCGGCATTCAACTTCAGTAATGCTTTCCCAACCACAGCAGGAGCAGCAGGGATTGGCCGTCCCGTTGCTCTTTTGTATGATGCCGAGATTTCTTCCATGGTCGCTGCTTCAGATGTGAGGGCTAGTGTTCTTCGTAGATATTTGTCATGTTGCTGTGTCTCGATCAGCGAAAGTAATGCCGGGTTCTTTTCTCCTTCTGCTAGGCAAGCACTCACCCACAACACCCCTGCGGCCACTTTGCCAATATCTTCGGATGCCTGAAGGGTATTAATCGACGGGGAGAACAGGAGCCTCAATCGGGCTCGGATTAATCGGCCAGACTCACAATGAGACTGATTGTGGTATGTTTGCCCAGCCCAGCCCGCATAGCACTGACTGCAAGAGCGCCTATAAAACCATCAAAGTTCTCCATGAAAAAGCCAGGTCGAATGATGCTGTAGTTCTCTCTTAGCAAATGTAATTGGTCATGAGTTCTCATGAAAGTCGACTGACACCCAGTTCAAGCCTTTCGACTCCAGGTCCCTACAATAATCCTCGATTTCTAGTTTGACGCGATGAGAATTACCGGCAGCGTCGTCCTTACTATGGCCAACTTGTATTGAGCTCGAGTACACGAATACCTTAACATGGGACGCGAGCGCTAGGTCAGCCAGCAACTGCACCATCAGTCAGGTGTTAGCATATGGACGGGTATGGCGCGAGCGTCGATGCATGCAGGTAGATGCGAACCTTTCCCTGTCTGATTTCTCCATCTCCACTCTCACCAAGTCCGGGATATGCCAGCACGACAAAGACGCCCCAGATTCCCTGGCCCTCAGACGATGCAGCATCTTGGAAGACCTTCCGTATACTGTCTGGCTTGTCAAGGTCTCCCTGAACAAGGCTAATTCTACTTGCGTGCTGCTCGTTTCGTTCGAGTAGCTGACGTGCAGATGTTGATGATGTGTCTCGTGTGAGGGCCAGGATCTTGAACTTGATGTCCTGCGATGTTGGTTGATCGGGTTGGAGTAGGAATTTGATGGCGCTCCTGCCCTGCTTCCCCGTTGCGCCAACAACTAGAACAGTCCGTTCATTCTGCATGGTTAGATCGGCTGCCTGATCTTCGGTGTCGCTGCAGCTGTGGTTGTTGAGTTCATGAACACAGGCTTCCCTTCGGCTTCATCGGCTGGTTTGGTGGAAGCTCCATCATGTCCCCAAACACAAGGGGTTTGCATCCCAACCAGGTTGGGTTCAGGGGCCGAAAACTCTAAATTCCCTGACCGAGCACCCGGACGGCAGACGCCACCGGTACTCTGTACAACCGCGAGAACTTAAAAAGCTCGGACCAAACTTTATCGAACGAAGATCGTGGATGAGCGAGCTAACGGGCCGGGTCAACGAGCTAAGACATTGACGGATTCAACGATAACATGGCGGAAGAGCTGGAAGAGTTATCCGAGGAAACACAAGTAGCCAACGAAGATATCCGAAGAAGAGCCGACTTTAGGGTATACAATACCGCTGTTGTTCTGAAGATACAGCTCGACGACGCACTGAAAGACGTTGGAAGGGCTATCAAAGAGTCTAAGGCGTGCTAGCGTAAATATGGAATTCGGTGATCCATAAACGCCATATACACAAACATAGGCCCTTCCTATCGTTTTCTAGTGCAGTATATCGTCTAAGTATTTTTCTATCCTATAAGCCTTACCCGTTATCGATTCCATACCGAGTTCCCAGGGTCTCTAGTCCCTAGAATTGCGCGATTCCTATCCTCTGTCTCTATATTAGAACCTATGTATACTTCCTTGCCTTTTAGAGAAGTGAAAGGCTTCTATCCAACTAAGGCTTAACAGTGTTGTCCCTGTCTTGACCTTCAGATCGACTTGGAACAGTGACCACCCTTGTCACCCTTCGCCCACGGTAATAGAAGACCAACATCGTCAGTGACCCGATGATTCCAGCTGCAAGAATCACACCAATTACTATACCTGCAATGGCCGAGTCGCTAAGTCCGCTCGATGGCGTGACTTCGCTGTGGCAGAGGATGTTTGATGGCACGCCAGTTTCGCTCGTAACTGGTAACCAGATCTGTCAGCAAGATCATTCTGCCATGTTTGATAGACCCGGAACACTCACTTGAAGATGTGATAACCTCGAGTGTTGTGCTGGATAGCGTGGCTCCCGGAACAGAGAGTGGGGTGACTGTGGTTGTCGTCGTTGTAGGCGCAGTCGTGATCGTGGTCCAGCTCGGATTGGGGACGGAGGGATCGACCCAGACGGTGACGACCGTCGTAGTTACTGGCCAGCCGTTTGTCGAAGATGTGCTTGAATTTATTGTCTCCGTCTGATCAGCGGCCGACGGATCGACCCAGACGGTGACGACCGTCGTAGGTACGGGCCAAGATTTGGTGGAAGATGTACTTGGACCCGCGGCCTGAGTCGGCTGGGGGCCCGGCGGATCCACAGTCATTGGCCCTTGTGATGGTGTTGCTTCATGGCGCGCTGCCACAGTACCCGTAACAGTACCTGACATACCGGATTCGTATTCTGCGCTTTCGTTATATCCAGTCATTGCGCTTTGGGATTTGCCGTTCCGAATGTCGTTGGCCTTACTGGTGGTGGGTGCCATCTTGGACTTTGGATGTGGTGATTTGTTGTGGTGGAAAGCTCTCTTGAAACAACAATTAATTGTGCGTGAGGATGAAGTGGACTCGATCTGTCCTTCAGTCCTCAGAAGAGACAAGCGCGAACAACTTTTAAGTGGATTGATTGCAATTGCTGTCTGTCAGCCATGGAAGAACAAGGTACTCTGTAATGGGACACAACGTTGAGTGTCTTGACTCACAGCCGCTTGACTGCCGAAGACTATATCGAATTGTGGGAATCAAAGATGCAATATGACATGTCCAGTTCGACATCATAATCGTCATCATTTAATGTCCCTCGTGCTCAAATTCGTGGTAAAATGACAATCACGCTGAATACGTAGGTATCATCCTGTCAGATGTGGTCACTTGACTGTCCATTGACTCAGGAGATTATAACATTCAGTCATCGACAAGTAGACAAGCCGAATCTTCAGCAACACCGCTTTACAAACACAAAATGATATCAAGCATTGTAACACTCCTATATGAACATTAACATTATTTACAGTATTCAAACCCGCCACCTTGCAAATGGCCCAGTGCCGTCTGTTGATTCCCCGAGACACACAACGTATTCGACCTCTAAGCGTTGAAGTAGCATGTGGCGTCCTCAGTGCCGCCGAAGGGCTGATTGTCGATGATGTGGCCGCAGGTGGACTGGCCGCTCCAAGTGTCGTAGTCGTGGCTGTTGTAGGTGAAGGAGACCTGCGGGGCGGCGGGCGGGCCCCAGCACGCCTTAACCACAATCTCGGAGCTGAACTGGCTGTCGGCGATGGTGCATTGCTGCTCAGCCTTGTCAGCAACGGGGGAGAAAGAAACCTTCATCTATCGGAGAGCAAGGAGAGGAGTTGCTTACGTAGCAGTTCTTGTCGGTCCACGGCTGCGTGCAGGGGAGTTCGTTGTGGTCGACACCGTCTGGGCCGCGGTACTTGAGATTATTCTGGAACAACGCGATGCTCGATTCAGGTGTATCGGGCACGGTGTCGGACTGCGTGTGCAGGACGACGTAGGAGTTGCCCGACTTGTCGATGGGGTCGCGGGTCTGGAGCTTCTGGCCGGCGAGTGGGGACGCGGCGGCGATGGCGGCGCCAGCGAGGACGACGATGGAGGACAGCTGCATCTTGAATGACTTGGAGTTGAAAGATCCGAAGAAGATGGATATCGAAGAGTGGAGTGAAGGGTTTGTTATGTGGTATGATTTATGAGTATACTGAAGTGCTATTGATCAACTTGATCTGCTTCTAAATGATCTAACGGAACAACGAGGGAAGAAGGCCTCTTTATAAGCTCGCTGTCTCTAAGCCATCACCCGTCGACAACCGGTGTTCCTATTGTTGGAGTGACTTTCAAAGCAAAAGATATCTTGAAGCCTGCCGATCCGACCCGCTCAGGATCTGACATTATGTGAGATTGCTCCGCTCGATACGACTGAGCCACTTCGAATATTCTGTAGGCAGCAGGCTTCCAAATTACGTCTCACCTCCCCCAGTTGACGGCGACATGAGGGATCATGATCGCGTAGGATGGCGTTGAAGGATACCATCTCCTAAAGGTGCAAAAGACTACAGCAAAAGACGTAGCATCGAATCCAGTCCAGAGCATTCCGTGTACTGTAACATGTATAGCAAACAGGTGAACTTCATGAAACCCCGGCGCGGCGCGTAAATTCTACAATTATGGACTTGATAAATTCAAGGCAGAATTCCTAACCGCAGTAGAAAGAAGCCTGCATCGGATTGTTTTCATGCGTGTGGTAAGCAGGAATTGTTCATACCCCTTTACCGGAGGCAGTACAGGGAGGCGCTGTTTTCTGCGAGTGTGTCGAGACTTCTTGAGTCCCACTGTATACTGTGGAGCGATTCCTCAGAACGCACGTATCTGTCTACATATAGTACGTAGGATTTTCCCAGCGGGCCAGCAGATGCACCTTTGCATCCTTCGCGGATCATTTGCGACATTTCAGCAGCTGCTATACGAGCCCGTCCCGCCCGGTGGCCTCTGGCACAGCACCGGCTGGCTCCGCGTCTAGGCTCCGAGATTGGCTCAGTGCCGATCTGTTTAGCGAGGCGGGCAGAATGGCATGGAATACCGCTTCCGATCTTCCTTTGCGGCTTGGGGGTGACATGATATGAAGAAACAAGACTTGTGTAGTCTAAAAAGTTCCAATGAGGTCCGAGGTAACCAGAGGGAATCTAAGACTCTCAGAGATAGGGGGAGTCTCTTGGGGGCGGGAGAGAGAAAAAGGTCATTAGTTGTTCATTTTGGTTGGTCTTGGTATTCCAGCAAGATGTGAACGACTACCGGTATTTACAGCACCTCAGTTATTAATACAATGGCTCATTATGACTGGAACTTCACATCCTGCGCCTTCAGATATGCATATGGAGTACTGGCAGTGCTCCACCGAGGACTTGTGCCCTCGTCTCCCTCGATCTGTACAACAGGCTTCAGGACACTCAACCTCTGCCCACCAAAGGCGCTGTTCTCAAAGCTCTGGAACCAGCCGCCCTCAGGCTGGAGGTAGTCACCCAGCACCCGCTTCCAGCCCTTCCACACCGTCACCAGCAGGTCGAGCACGTGGTGCTGGCCCCTCATCTCACCCCACTGGAACCGCTCCTTGCACTCCTCGACGGTGCTCTCGGGGTACAAGCCGATCTCCTCCGTCAGCGCGTAGGCATTGACACCCGTCAGGCTCGCGTGCGCGTAGTAACTGCCGCCTTCCGCCGCCCGCCTCTTGAGCCCCAGCATGGCGCCCACGGCACCGAGCACGCCGGTCGACATGTCCGAGATGGGCAGGCTGGGGAGGACGGCCTCGTTGTCGGGCAGCCCGAGGCTCTTCCCTGTGACATAGGCCGAGCCCGCCGCCGCGTCGGCGATCTGCTGCCAGCCGGGCCGCTCGGCGTAGTACCCGTCGGGCCCGTAGCAGTTCTCGCTCACGTAGACGATGCCACGGCCGCGGGCGCCGGCGACCTTGAGGAGATCATTGAGCCCGAGGCCGTGCTTGGGCATCTTGTTGAGGCGGAAGCCCTGGACGAAGACGTCGCACTCGCCGACGAGCGACCTGAGCAGCGCCGCGTCCTCGGCCTTCCGCAGGTCGATGGCGATGGTGCGCTTGCCCGCGTTGAGCGTCAGCTGCAGGACGGTGATGTCGGGCAGGTGCGGCGGATTCACGCGGATCACGTCGGCGCCGAAGGACGCCAGGATGGTGCCGATCTGCGGGCCCGCAATGACGCGCGTCATCTCGACGACCTTGACGCCCGCGAGGGGCCGCCTGTCGCTGGGGTTCAGGGGCGGGAAGGCCACAGGGGCGGTCGGCACGGCGTGGTCCTGGCTCTTGACGTTGACGAGCGGGTGGGCGGCGAGCGCGCGGCCCATCTCGGACTCGCGCCACTGCTTGGGCGTGAAGCACACGCTGCCGCAGAAGCCGTTGAGCAGGTTGGTCATCTCGAGCTTCTCGGGGCTCAGCTTGGACGTGTGCTCGGCGATGTGGCGCGCCGCGTCCTCGTTGGTCTTGACCGGCGCGGCCGGGTCGATGCCGATAGAGCGGAGTACGGGCTCGGCGCTCAGGCTGCCGTGGAGGGAGTACCATACCTCCGGGTTGCTTGTTGGGTACAGGCCTGTCGTGCGGTACTTGAGCGGTGTGTCGGTCCATCCCATCTCCCAGTCTGGGACGAGCTTCTTGATCTCTCCCGTCTTGCTCAGGGACAAGGCGTCGACACCATTCAGGTAAACAGTGGCAACAGAACCGAGCCACAAGGCAGCGTGTGTTGTGTTGATGGTTATGCGACGTTCCTTGTTCTTCACTCCTCGCAGGGCCAAGATCTCGTCGGCCAGAACACCTGTCATGGCATGCAGGGCGGCGGCGACAGAGACGGCTTTTATGGGGCCAGGGATGACTGGGTAGTCTTCACCCGTGAACTGAACCTTCGAAAGGAGGGCATCGTCTTGTGTGAAGCCGGGGGTCTGGCTTGCGAGGAGGCGGAAGATGCGTTGGGTGTCCTCAGGGACGGGTGTGAATGACTTGTCGGTGAACGTGCCTGCTCCGTAGACGTCGGCGATTTTCTCAGACGCCATGTTGACAGTGTGTTAGAAGGTACGGTACGGTAGGCCAGTCTGAGAATACACCTGCTATTCTGATATCCTGAAGATAAAATTAATGCGGGAACGAAAGATATATCATAGCGACTCAGGCTTCATACGAGGGAAAGTCCCTCTTAAGAACCCACGCATTCGCCAGGCCATGTTGTGGCCCTCCACGTAACCAGGTTCGTTTCACATGACCTGCTTGACTCCATCCACAACGTTGGCAAATGGTGTCAAGTGAGTCCTGATGCTGGAATCGCGCGGAGATCGAAGAGACAGTCGTCCCGGGCCGCCCGACCTTAGCCCCCGTATCAACGCGTATGCATCCTTCCGAGACGCGAGTACCGAACCGGAACCCAGTTACAATGACGTTGGTGACGCCTGGATGCGTGCCGAGGTTGAGCTAGGCTGAGCGAAAGAACTTTTCTAGAAGCTCCACGTCCCCTGTCAGGTTGATAGAGTGTTGATGCAACAATCACGTTGCATACCGAGGCCCACGAGTCAGCCAGTTTTAGGAACCATTCCGCGCGCGGAATCTCTTCCTGTTTTTCTCTGGGACCTGATTCCCAGTTATTATTCCCTTTCTCGACTGCTGTCCACACAGATCCGACACGCAAGGTTCCCCAGGATGGAGATACTGCGATCAATGTGGATGTTCGCCATCTGGGTCTTCCCCAACGGCTCGGATACTCGCCCTCGCGGGCTGAGGCGAGTCGGCCGTGCGTGTCGCGGATGAGGAGTGGTGAAGAGGTATCGAGGATGACGTCTTGACCATGGACTGAACTCAACAGGTAAACTTAATGACCACCACAGCCACGTAAAGACCGATGATACACAGATACGCGCCCACATACACTACAGCGCTACATTCGACCCCTGATATCTACAAAGAAACCATCAATTCAGCAGTATCTTCACACGCATTCCCCTACTCTAGCTGTGCATCTCAACAGTCATGTCCAACATCAACAAGGTTGCCATCATCGGCTGTGGCTCCATCGGAGCCTCCTGGGCAGCCCTATTCCTCGCCCAGGGCCTCACCGTGTCGGCCTTCGACATCAACCCAGCCTCCCAAAGGTTCCTAGAGAACATCATCACAGACGCCCTCCCAGTGCTGTCGTCGCTGGGACTGCTGAAAAGGACCGATGCCAAGCCCTCAGATGTCTTATTCACAACCACACTAGAGGACGCGCTCAGGGACGCCGACTTCGTGCAGGAGAACGGGCCCGAGAGGCTCCAGTTCAAGCAGGAGCTGTTCGGCAAGATCGCACAGGCAGTCTCGCCGGACACGATCATAGCTACGAGCAGCAGCGGCCTGACCTGCTCCAGCATCCAGGACGGCATGGCCGCGTCGTCGCGCCCCGGGCGCTGCGTGGTCGGCCACCCCTTCAACCCACCACACCTGATCCCGCTGGTCGAGGTCGTCGGCGGCCGGCGGACATCGCCCGAGGTCATCGCGAGGACAATGCAGTTCTACGCGGCAGTGGGCAAGAAGCCGGTGCAGGTCAGGAAGGAGGTGGTGGGCCACGTGGCCAACCGGCTGCAGGCCGCGCTAATGCGCGAGATGATGTACCTGCTGCAGGAGGACGTCGCAACCGTCTCGGACCTGGACACGGCCATGAGCTTCGGGCCGGGGCTGCGGTGGGGCGTCATGGGCCCCAACACGCTGTTCCACCTGGGCGGGGGCGAGGGTGGTATCCAACACATGGCAGACCACCTGTTGGCGCCGCTGATGAGCTGGTACGCGCCCAGGGATCCTGTCGTTGACGAGGATTTGCGGAGGAAGTGGGTTGACGGGACCATGGAGGAGGTTGATGGCAGGGGTTACCGCGAGCTGGCGAGGCAGCGCGATGAGGAGCTGGTGAGGCTATTGAATATCAGGCAGGAATGGGATGAATTTGCGGAGAAGAAGAAGTCAGAATAACACCGCATACTCTGACTCACATTGTTTATTAATATTCTCGACGGTGGTAATGGTTAACTCGAGTGTAAATTGAGCCCTGGAAGGCATGAATGTCTTGAGCAATATTCCGGCTTTATCGAGCTGAGTTCCGAGATTCATTTTGATATCCTAGAATCACAACGCGAGAAAGACATTTCCGTAACTCGGCCGAAATTTAACTAATTGTGGATTCCGGCATTCTTTAAATAGTAGGCGGGATTACTTCAACATCAATATCATTGTAGATGGCAGTGCGCAATCCAGGCCTGTGGTGATGAGTTCAGATTTCTCACAGGGTGGTTTAGGGTTGCCGATCCCTGTAATGCCAACGCCTGGGGCATCTTAATCTTAGGGGTGGTTGCCTGTCCACGTGCGCTTTCTGCCTAAAGGGCAGTGCGGTGACCCGGTCCGATTCCGACGAACCACATCGACACTCGATATGTACGAATCTGCTGCACTCCAAGCCAAGGAGTCTACCTCAAAGCCGCTGTCTTCCATCCTTCACTTCACCGTGGGAAGACTTTGTTTAGACTCAGCAACATGGGTTCAGAATCAGGAGACCAACAAGACGTATGCTCGAAGACCTCGGCCGGGTCCCAGGAGGAGATAGGAATCTATCTCTACCTCGGCAAGGACGATTACGGAAAGCATTTATTGACAGAAGGACTACATGACAGAGAAGAAGAGAGGTTGCAGACTCAGGCGGAGATCCGTGCGCTCTACCAGAGGGGTGTGCCCTGCTTTTCGCGAAGCGCCATCCACAACCTAATTCATCAGATCGATGATACAAACTCGAGGATAAATAACGGCGAACCAGCCGAGTCCCTGAAGTTTCGTCTTCCAGTGGTCGACGGCAGCACGGCAAAGATCGAGGTTGAGACCGGAACTATTCACCCAGATTACGGTGGGCATGAGGTCGTAATGTAATGATCATTCCATTTTTATTCCACTATTCTCATTATATTCCTTATGATCTCTCCCATATATTCCTTCTTATCTCCGAAGAAAGCGTTCTTCGAATTAACAATTCCATTCTGTTTATACAGGACGGCCCCGTTTCTACATTATCGACCATATCAACAATTGATCGCTACATGTGCAGACCCAAGAGAGTTCTACCCCAAACAAGCTTTATGCCCACTTCAAATTTGCTATTTTGCACGAATCAGAAACCCTACGACTAAACAATTACTGCCAGCACTGAGATCCAACCAGCTGGAAGAGGTGCGGATGGCTTTTGAACGCGGCATCGGAACCTGGCAAGCTAGCAAATATTGCAAGCGTATCGAGGCCGTCCTTCGAACAAAGCGACCCACCGGCTCCGTATCCCGTATTGTCGCTTTCGGCAACGGTACAATTTCAGTTGACGACAGCCAACGCAGCATCCTACAGCATGCTCTCATGCTAACCATCAGGGACGGCTTGCAGAGCCTCCAAAGCGACTCAGGTGTCACAATTCAATGCTTTGCTCAGGATCCTGAGTATACAGAAAATGATAGGGCAGTCCTTCAACAATTCGGAATCACAATTCTAGAGGATCCTCGGGCTTTTCTGGAAGTTAATAACGACAGTGTGGTGCTGTCTTTTGCACCTGGTATCCCGGTGAGACAAGTCGTTACAGATCTCGCTCGGCCGGCCGTTTTGATCTGCGACGAGGTATTAGGAGAGCAGGAATTGCTTCATAGTTGGTCCAAGCGATTCGATCCTCCTCGGACTTGGGCAAGCACTGAGGAGCTGGAGGCCAGATTGTGAGTAGCAAAGTTTGCCTCTTAGAGTTCCGAAGCTAACATTCAACAGATCTGACCCAGAGTCTCCTCATTTGCGTAACTTGATTCAGAGCGAATATGAAGACGCTGGGAAGCTGGACGATCAGGATTTTGCAGGAGCCAGGATATACATTAGACGACCTGACATTGTGACACCGGAATAACGCCGTTTGGGACCGGGTCTTCGTTTTCAACTACAGCACCATAAACCCATAGCTACAATATGATTACAGTTTCTTCCCGACCAAGGCCAAAACCAAGTGGCCCATCTCCATCCGCACGAACATGTCCTGGTCGAAATCGTTTAAGTGGATACTGCCAGCGTCTCATTGTTGAGTGCATCGTCGCATAAATTAAGGCCACAGACACTTGAAAGGCGATGAAGAGCTTGACGTTGCTCAGTGTTGGGAACCGGTGTGTTTGCAATGTACCCACTGTCTCAGCTGACATACTCGGAATTATGGGTACGCATCCACAGCTATAGAATCATCACAATTTGCGTCACTAAGTCTATCAAAGCAGATAGATACTCAGAGTGCAATGCAAGGTGAACACGAAGTCACCCAAGCAAGGTCCACCAACGAACAAGCAAACCAACAATCCTGTCCGTTCCGATTGGCTCAAGCTTAAAGGCCGCTATAAGAGTTTGCTTTTGTGCCTGGAATAGGCTAATTTGAGTGTAACGTTCCGCTGTCATCGTTGATATTCCGCGCCGCATTGACTGCCCCGGTGTCCCCGGTGTTATGACATGGTGCTGCGGGTCCTCCCGTCTTGAGTGTTTCCGCGCCTTGCGAAAGAGCGAGAGAAAAGCGAATTGTGGGCCGAGCCGCGGCTCAACCGGTCTCTTCGCCACCTGGCGAGGTGAAGTCATGTAGGTAGTCTACACTAAAATATCATGATGCGATGTCCACCAAAGCCAGGCTGAGCAAGGGTTCTGAACAAGGATGGGGTTCCCGCAATGTCCGTGATGTCAGAGACGAAGTGGATAAAAACACAACGATTGACCTCTCTTTCCAGAGCTGAGTTTGGAAAACGTTTGGACGTTGGAATTTTCAATTATACAACGCTGCGGAAACTAATGTGACATCATTAAATACCGACGGCAAGAAAACAAGCAAGGATGGGCTCCCAATCTCAAGCTCACAGACATTTGTATATCCTCGACACCGACCTATCACAGCCACAGCCGCGATGTGGCCGCATTCTATCATGCCTCACAGACGGCAGCGACAGGCAGACGGTCATAGATAACATCACCACCATGCCTGACGGGATCACCATCGACCACGAGAACGGCCACATGTACTGGACAAACATGGGCCGCAGCCTCAAGACAAAATGCGGCTCGATCGAGCGGGCCAACCTCGACGGCTCCGGCCGCAAGGTCATCGTGCCCGCCGGCTCGGTCGGCGTCTTCACGCCAAAACAGATCACCATCGCCCGACAGAGCCGAAAGCTGTACTGGTGCGACAGGGAGGGGATGAAAGTGATGCGCAGCAACCTGGACGGCTCGGACGCCGAGGTGCTGATCTCGACGGGCGACTCGGAACAAGACAGACTCGACCAGCGCCGGTGGTGCGTCGGCATCGCGGTCGACGAGAAGCGGGGCTTCTTCTACTGGACGCAGAAGGGGCCGTCAAAGGGCGGGCAGGGGCGCATACTCCGTGCGCCTGTCGAGGGACCACCGGGATTCTTCCCTGACAAGAGGTGGGACGTCGAGGTCATTTTCGACAAGCTCCCAGAGCCTATCGATCTCGAGATGGACGAAGAGTCCCAGACGCTTTACTGGACGGATCGGGGAGATCCCCCGGACGGGAACTCGCTGAACAGGGCTGCTATCGGGATGCGAGGGGTTCCGCAAATTCTGGCGACTCGGTTACATGAGACCATTGGCCTGGCATTGGACAGACAGGAGGATGTCGCATATGTGACAGACCTGGCCGGGGGTGTTTACGCGGTTGATATCAAGAAGAGAACAAAGAAAATCTTGTTCCCGGAGTTGGGGGATATTACGGGCATTGCGTTGGCATAAGCTGAGAGTGAAGTCTAATTGAAAATTTAATACTTAGAGATTGAAGAGGGATGAAGATTTTAGTTGATATTTATTAAATAACGCAAGATTTTTTGAAATAGGAGGCATATAGCCCGGTGCATTGGAATTCATTGATGGCTGGTAGAATGTTTATTGGTCTTGCATTGTGGTTGATCTGGCTAAAAGTCTGTCAATCCCAATATTGATGCTGCCGAATATTTGCAAGGCATCAGTGGAGTGCCTCCTGGATACATCGAACATCATGGTGCTGTCGAATCTAATCAGATCCGTACATGTCGAAAATGGATGGCCATGGCCTTGCGGCCTTTCTGCCCACTTCACTACGCACATCCGGTAGACTGTATGGACGAATACTAGATTAGCCATCGTACTATCAAGCAACACAAGGAAAGTCCTTGACATACCCGAAGACAGTGGGGCCTACTCTTTTCAAGCCTTCCTCACCATACCAGACAGCCGGAGCAGGCATTGCAATGATATCTACACGCAGGCCGTAACGGACTTCGGTGACACCAATCGGCATCCCATCAGCCGCATCGAGCATCTGCATGCTGTTAGTGAGTGTCTTTCCCGATACAGTATAAATCGTGATGCATGAAGACATACACAGATCAAATCTGGGCTGATAGCCAGGTACTTTTCAACATAAGCATCGCCGTCCTTGGTCTTCAAGAGAGCAGCCGAGAACTCATTGGTAAAGATCAGCTCGAGATAGGCGTCATCACCACTCGTCTCGAGTGCAGAAGATTCTTCCGACCGAATCACACAAATCCCCTGCGTGAGGCTGTTGGCCACCTTCCTCGACACCGAATGGATCTTTCCTGAGTAGAGAACATCGCCGTTGGCCGGTGCAACGATCGCCTCGGCTACATTGCGCTTCTCTTGGCGCGCGAGATACATGTTGCGTCCCATGGTCCATGCTGCTCATTGTTCCGAGGCGGTAGGGTTAGCCGAGGCCTTGTGGATACTTCAGGGTCACGCTTTCAGTGAATCTCCTACCGATTGAGTAACTATTTTGCACGAACAGCCTGCTCTCTTTGCCCGTTAGTGGCGCCAAGCACATGCCGGCGATGGATTTCATGGCTCCACAAGCGGCTCGGGCCAAGGTTTCTAGGTGCCAGTCGTCTTTGGCCGTCTGAATTTGCTGCATAGGATCATCTGTTAGTGATATCAACCCATAGTACTGCTGAAAGACACTATGGCCCGGGATAATTACCATTATGTTGCCGTTTCCGTCCGACAGGGAGGCAGGGGTCAATTTCTTTCCGTGGACTCCCAAAACGGTCATATACACGTGTGGGTACGCCCGTCCCATCAGGTCTGCGTCTAGGACTATCTTGTCAAGTAGAGCGGCTGAAAGTAACGCCTCCAGTGCATTAATACCCCCGATTTCGGTCGGGACGATGTGAGAGAAGTTTGACACGCCGGCACAATGCAATGTAGCGTACATTGCTTCTTTCGTTCTGTAACTTGATCAGGACGTACTATCTGGAAGAGAAAACATACTGATGGCATAGTGGAAGAAGATGGGAGAGGGGCAACGTAGTGTTGACTTACTCTTCTCCACCCGGTAGACGCTCAACGAACACTGATGGCGATCCCTGCGAGGTACCGTTATTAATTCGTTCTTGAGATTTCAACCAAGCTTCATTGACAAAGGATTCCTTTCACTGCCCAGAAAACAATGAGAACAGCTTGAATCGGGTGTACTTACTATGAAGAGGGGAGCGCAGATTGCCTCTTCAGGGCCAACAGAGGCGCAGGCTCTCATCCGAATTTTCCTACCCTCTCTGACACACGCCTTCAATGACAGAAGGTAGTTCGTCGCCTCTCCAACACAACCAACTCCCAGCACCCCAGTGCCGGCTATCAAAAGTTCAATGTCTGTTTCCGAGATATTCCATATGCCATCTTTGATCTCAGGGCGGTATGTGTCTAATCCGAGATGTGGATATTGTTCCACTCTGCCAGGGTGACTACTTTCCACATTGTTCAAGTGTTCTGGGACTGCGAAGGACGATTCTTCGTCGTAATCGTGTAGCTGCGTCTCTGTCGAGTTGCGCCCAAGAGCGGTAACATCCTTGATGGTCGAGACAACACGGATCACAAGGCGAAACGAGCCGTCCATTGCGTAGGGCTCAGGAATGGTCTCTAGCTCCACAATCTCGGCATCCAAAGGGTTGCCACCAGCTTCTTCGCATAGTGCAATGGCCTGTCTTTTTCCGTCTGCCACAATGTCCTCAACACGGCGGTCACCAGGTATGATGGGAATGTCGAGTGTGCTACTTATCTTGCCGATCTAGGGAGCATATACATGTTAGATGACTGAATATCGGCCACTCGGCTTGGGTGGAGACTGAAAACTTACTGCAGCGCCAACTGCATTGGCCACCTGGTAGAAAGGTGGCCGGATGACAGACTCTGTTCCTTCAATCCGATCGGGGAGAATAAAGCTTCCTCCACCCACAAGTAGCACAGTAGCATCCTCTATCTTGGTTTTAGAAGCAGTAACGGAATCTTCTATCAACCTTTGAATGATGTTTTTCGCAGAGTCGATGGTATCCAGTCTGATACCTCGTTGTTGCAATTCATCTGGCTGCAGATGTACGAGATCTCCAGCCTGTGCACACAGAGCGACGGAGGTTTATTAGTGATGTTGATTCACAATCACAACCAGATTAAAGATTTGGACAAACAGTCTGACGTACTGTAAAGACTGGTCCGCCGCCATGAAGAGCCTGTGTCGACTCTTCCAAAGCTACAGAGTCAGGGCCGACGGTAACGTGCGAGTCATGACTCCTGATGATAGATCCTGCGCCGAGAGCGATGCTGTGAACATCTGGCATAGAGAAATTGGTCTTGACGCCGGCAACTTTGACACAGGCTGCCGATTGTCGAGGGTAGCCGGTAGGAAGGAGACTGCAAACGTCTGTGGTGGTTCCCCCAACATCGATCACCAACAAGTCCCGACCCTTGTCATTGCTCGTCGGTGATATCCCTTGGGCTAAGAACGCTGCACCTCGAGCACTATTTGTCGGCCCGGATGAGAAACATCGCAGTGGGTTCGCAGCAGCATACGACGCGCGCGCGAGTGTGCCATCGTTGAGGGTGACGTACAAGCCGGCGTTGACGAGGAACTTGGTTGCCTTGTCAAGGCTTCGGACGACCTCGCGGGAGAAGCGGCGGACGCTGGCGTTGAGGATGGCGGCGTTTTCTCGTTCTAGAAAGCCCGCTTGGCCAATGGACCAGGAGCAGGAAACATCAAATCCAGGGCCTAGTTCTTCGGTTAAAAATGCAGCGGCTTCCTCCTCCTGCTTCTTGTAAGACGGCGAGTAGACCCCCACAATTGCGATGGCATGGATTCCCAACTCTTTGATCCTGCGCGCATGTTCCCGGAGTTGATCGTATGATATTGCGCTGATTTCTTGTCCATCAACTGAGAGTGAGTCAGCTTTGATTGTGTGTTCTGAAACAGGCATTCGAAGTTGTGGGAGACTTACTCTGGTAGCCACCGTCAAGGTAAGCAAAATAACCCTCCATGACGGATCGCAACGCACGGGGAAATCCATCTTGCAATTTGTCGAGTTAGAATGGGGCACTGATCTTCCCTAATGGACTCCGTACCTACCAAAAGGAGTCACGCTCCTCGTATATGGGCCGCAGAGTCGCAGTACGGCGACCTTGTCCAGTTTGCTTCTGTCTAGCTCAAGGATGGCGTTGATGAATTGCTAGTGTGGTCTTCTTAGTAGACATACAGAGTGAAGCATCCTAATCTGATGAGCAGTCAGCCTACATACCGTTGTCCCTATCTTGATAGCCATGATGGAAGTGTCAGGCACGTCGGCCATTTTCAGGGCCTCAATGACGGACCGAGTCACACCCGAATGTATGTCTTTCGTTGTTGGTGCTTTGTGCCATCCTATGACACTGCTCCCATCCAGGACAACTGCGTCCGTGTTTGTCCCACCGACATCCACGCCGACTACCCTGACCGCGGAAGAATCTGGAATGCTCATGCTGGCTATGCTAAATTTGCCCAGGTTTGATAGTCTAGTCGTATTGTCAAGGATTTATTCAATGAGTCTAGTGAAGGGTATGGCAATGAGTTTATGGTTCATCCAAATTCGATAGGGGGTGAGTTCACGGCATGGCATCTAGGTCGCGCATCAAGGAGCTCCAATTACCAATCAAATCTTGATCGGATGTCCGCCGTGTGAGGGGATTAAATCGATGCGTAAGATATGCTTGGCCCCTTCAAGAAGACAGCCAGATTATTGGGTGGAAAGGTGGTGTCGGGAGTGGACGACTTCCCAGTTTGGAACAAAGCTACGGCGGTCATCTTTCACCCTGTCTTTTCCACTGATATAACGCCAGATGCGCCGAAAGCCACAAGGAAGCTTATCGAACCCCGGCCAGATACTGCCGATGCAATTGGGTATATGCGCCTTCAACCAAGGATTCAAGCCTTACGTGAGCCTCTAGGTGCGTGGGTAAGTTCGGTCACGGAAACAATCGTGTACATGGAATCGGTAGGGTAACATCGTGTCTCAGTCCGCGTTTCCCCTCTATTTCCGTTTACTTGCCGGTCCCCCATATTCTTTCTCTACGCGTCAATTATCGGCAAAGCTCTCATTCAATTTTCTGGGTCATCGCGTACCACTTTCATGACCATGGAGCAACAGACTCCTGTCGGAAAAGACACCCACCTCGTTGCCCTCGATCAAGAGATGACGCGGGAGACAGAGACGAGAAATACAACTGAACAGGCTTCTGTGAACGCAAAAGCCATCAAAGCTGAAAAATATGCATACTACAGTTTTTTCGCTGCCAATAACGGTATCGGTCCATATCAATAGTGAGTAGGAATTGTACTGTCACGGACGGAAAAATATTTCTTCTTCCGGAATAAATCTAACAGCCGGGGAAAAAACAGTGCCTACTCCCTATTCCAGACCTTGATCTACCAAGCCGCTTTCAACCCCAATATATTGCCATGGGGTAGCGCCTCTTGCGACGAAGACCCAGATGCGCCTTGCCATGTCACTTGGGCAGGTGGCACCAAGTCTTACGATTCGGTAGCACTGATTGCCTCCGCGCTGGTGTTTGTCGGCCAGTCTATCCTCTTCCTCTTCATCGGCAGCACAGCCGACTACGGGACATGGGCTCCCTGGATTCTGCGCATTTCTGTCTTGATCTATGGCGGCTTATCGTTGGGGTTCTTCGGCCTGAAGACACCCGATACTTGGCCGGCGGCCATGGCACTGTACATACTTACCAGTAAGCTAAATTCCAAACTATTTACGATATCATTCCATTTTCTGCTCGGTTCACTACTGACGACCGTGCAGACATCGGATTTTATGTTGTTTTCACCTTCGCCTACGCCCTATTTCCTAGGATGGCGGACGACCAGCCTGAGGCGATAACAGCTCGAGATGCTCTCCAGAACCAGGAGATTAAGCAGTCGGACTACGAGACCAAAATCGAGCATATTCGCTCCACCATTGGCAACCATGCCTGGGCAGCCAACAACGTCGGGTTCGCAGTCAGCGCCTGTCTCTGCGTGGCAATTCTGAAGGGTATCAACGCGGACTCTTCGGCAACGAAGAATAACCTGGGCTACGCGCTATGCACCGGGATGGTGGGCATCATCGTGCTTCTCCTGTCTGTGCCCTGGTTCTTCCTCGAGAAACGCCGGCCCAGACTGCCGGTGCCAGAAGGGCGCAATGTGGTGAGCTACGGCCTGCAGCAGACATGGCACAGCTTCAAATACTGCAAAAGAATCTCCCAGACTTTTCTATACCTATTTGTTTACTTCTGGCTCAACGACGGAGTAAGCACGCTCTTCACGATGCTCATCATCTCTCAGACAGCGGTTGCTCAGTTCTCAGCGACGCAGAACAGCTACTTCCTGATTGTCCAGGGGGTGTCCGTGTTCATATTCACAGTTCTGGCTGTGTGGGCCCAAAAGAGATACGCGCTGCGTACCAAGACAATACTCCACATCAGTAATTGGTCGTGCTTTTTCCTGGCCATTTGGGGAATGGTAGGTTTGTGGACCAAAAAGATCGGATATCACAACTTGTGGGAGTTCTGGGCCGTCAGCGTCTTCTACGGACCCAGCGTGGGCCTGCAGATGTCATACTCGCAGGTTTTTCTAGGTCAAGTCATTCCCCGCGGCGAGGAGAACAGATACTTCGCCTTGCTCGGGTTTATCGGGAGAGCCGGATCGTGGATAGGGCCCCTGATATGCAGCGCCATAGTGGACCGCACAGGGACTCAGAACGCTTCATACGGATTTCTGGCAGCTCTCATCGGTGCATCGTCGTTGGGGCTGATCTTCGTGGACGAAGAGAAGAGCAAGATTGAGTGCGCGGAGTATTCGGCTACCAAGCACGAAGTAGCTGTAGAACGGGAGACACCAGAACAAGGGAGAGAGAAGACTTGGGAGGCCAAGACGTGATTATTGGCTGAGGCCACCAGATGGTGAGATCTTATCACCAAAATCGCATTCGCAATGCTCCGAATTATTAGCTATGTTGTTAGACAAACATTCAAACCGCTGGTAGATTTCCTTCTGTAACTTTTGTTGTCTTTCACGAGGTCTAACTCCACTTGGCTTAGAGGGTATTCTCGTCTGTTTGCGGTCTCCATCCTGCGATACAGAAGAGTGTGCCGACCCACAGCGCCCCAAAGCTTGCAACCAACAGCAATGCAACAGTCCAAGCGATCCTCAGCTGCCCTACTCGTCTTGAATCGCCCAATTACTTCCAATCGATGCCGCTGCTCCTTTCAAGTTGTCACACACCGCGAGTAATAACCGATTCCATAATTTTCATCACAAATACAACGTATCATGGCCCGGTCAGAGTCTCGAGTCCTCCGGGCCGTTCTGGCAACACCCTTTGTCGACCTGGCCATTCTTTGCCTCCGTGCCATGGACACTGAGAAACTCATCGCTCAACAACAACCGTTTCTCGAATCAGGAAGCATCGCATGGGATGTCGGATCTATGCCCATTTTTTGGTCGCTTCAATAAAATTTCTTTCATAGACGACATGTAGCATGGCATCACAGTCACTTCCTCGGCGTCCTATATCCCTCTGGATGCCATCGGCTGGTGGCAGCTCTTCTCTTTCCTGAACGACCTGGACCCGATGTCGACTGGGGGTTGTCCAAGAAATATTCAACGCAGCTTCGATCTATGTATACTGCGGTTCCTCGAAACCCCTATTTCGGGCTGTTTATCTATCTCGGGCTGCTTATCAGACAGCGTCTCGAGTCTTTCAACAGTACAAGAGGGATCTGGAGATTCTTTTCCCAAGAAACCACAATAT
The DNA here is from genome assembly GCA_023242295.1 of Diaporthe ilicicola. Taxonomy (NCBI): domain Eukaryota; kingdom Fungi; phylum Ascomycota; class Sordariomycetes; order Diaporthales; family Diaporthaceae; genus Diaporthe; species Diaporthe ilicicola. The sequence goes on along the minus strand of JALPVH010000375.1, from coordinate 27,622 downwards.
CGTCTCCCGGAAGCAGTACTCTTATTCCCAGATATTGGCATGTTCAGGTCCAGGGAGCCTGCCAGAACTCGATACACTGGTCAGCTTGGGAGAGGAGGCGCTTCTGGAAGTTCTGCGCGCGTGCAAGAGGAAGTTGACCTATGACCCAAAGCATAAAGTCTTCGGCGTACACGGTAATGAAGTCCGTGAGGAATTCGCAGTCGACTATGAGAACTCCGTCAAGGACGTGTACACTGATGTAGTCGACTTCCTTCTGACAACGACAGAGCATCTAGGCACCTGTTATCTCTGAGGCCATTCACTTCCCTGTCTAAACATCCTCAGCCAAGCTGCCGAGCTGCGTACCGGACTGGTCACAGACACCAGCCACCAGCGCTATTTCCTTATCTCCAGACACGCACTTCGCAGCATCTGGAAATTTCCAAGGCGAATTGTAAGTTTCTGGACGAACGCCGAAATCGACTTGAGGTTTCCGCTATTCCACTGGGATCGGTAGCTAGACATGTCATCACTGTGGGAACGCTTTGCACACTTGGGGGACTACCTCATGGCTTTCATGATTTGGAGGGCCCTGCTCCTCTGTGACTTTGCTCCAAAGGCGGGCAAGAATAGATTCATTCTCTCCATAGAGGAAGGACTCTGGGAAACGCTCTGTTTTCGGCAGATTCCATCCAAGTGGAAGAATAGGAGTCGGCGAGCGTGGATGGAGGCATGTTGTCACGTTTTTGCGTGTTTGATACAGGAGCGGCTGCCCTGCCTGGCTATCGATGATAAACTCGCCTATTACGCGGACCTGGATGTGGGAACAAGGCCGGAAGCAAATCGAGGTTTCCTCCAAGACCACCTCGGGTCACGCATGATGGGGCGGTGCCCACAAGTGAGCGACGGATGGGCCTTGGGACTGGCTTTATGGACCCCGACGACGAGGTGGTGGTCCCGCTGGGGTGCTCGACACCTATACTAATTCGACCAGAGGGCAATCACGGGGAGTATCGATTTGGTGGGGACATTTATATCGATGGTTACATGCATGGAAACCCTGGAAGGCTATGGAGGATCTCAAGTCCGACAAAAGAAGGCTCAAACGTTACCGGTATGTTATACACTGAGAAGAGAAGGATTGCAATGCAATCGGGATCGATACGGCTCGAGGCTCTCGAAACTGTATAAAAACATTTTTCGCAAAGGTCCAAGAAAAGGTACACATCCCTGCACTGCGTCGATGATAAGGACTGTGTCACCTTTGATTTCATAGAACTCTCGCACTATTTCCAGCCTCCTAACGAAAGGAGCTGCTGCCACCACAAGGAGGTAAATGATACATTGGCCGTATATTTGATGGTCTTTATGACTTATCAGGGATCTATTTGTGCGTATTACGAAGATGACCGTCTCAATTTAGGATGCGTACCGTGTTCCACGAGTACTCGCGATCCTCACCCGCCTCCCACATCACCGAGGACCCATCTTTCGATTCTGATACACTTGGACTTGAAGTCTGGACTTTTACCCATTTCTCAATTTTCCAAACTGCGAATTCTCTTCCATCAGACAGATAGGTAATGGCAAGCGCCCGCTTTGTGCCCCAGTCGCCGAGAATGTACTAAGTAGGCTTCGCCTGTTCTATGACCCAGTATCTCATAAAGGTACACTTCAAGTTTGTGGTAGGACATACGGAAAACATTGGTGTGTCTTGCGTCAGTACATATAATACTGTCGCGAAAATGAAACCGATTCCCAGATAGTGTGGTCTTGATAACGCAGCTGCAGTGCCGGCAGGACCTCTCCAAGCCCGGCTCTTATCCTGCGCCCATATTAATAGCCGGGCGATGATTAAACTTTCACCGAAAATGCCTTTCGTTCTAGGCCGGATGGGCGCTGCTATTTTCAATTAACACTCAAAATGAGAGACTAAGAATCCCCAAATTGCCAATCCTCAAGTCTCTTGCTCTTTACATACTTGACCTTATTCTTGATCTCTAATCTATCCATCATGACTGCCGATCAGTCTCCCGCACAGCGCTACCCCACCGGCCGATCTGCTCGTCTCGCCGCCCGCGGCAAGACGCTCACAAACCCAACAGCCGGCATAGCTCCCACTTACCTCCAAGCAAACCTCCTTGTTCTCCCGTCTCGCTACGCCGACGACTTTCGCCTGCTCTGCGCCCGTAACCCAGTGCCCTGCCCTCTTCTCGCAGAATCTGCTGCGCCGGGCGACGCAAAGATTCTAAGGACTCACCTCAAATCGTCGATTTCTACGGCAGGGGCCACCCAGGGTTCAACCAAGAATGGCAACAAGCACACACGGGAAGACAGCGTCTCACTAGAGGTCGCCAAGGACGTTGACCTACGCCATGACTTCCCCAAGTACAGAGTCTACCAAGACGGCGAGCTCCGGGGCGCTGATGTCCTCGACATCTCTGCTCAGTGGACAGACGACCACGTCGGCTTTCTGATCGGATGCTCCTACAGCTTCGAGTCCGCCCTCGTCAGCGCCGGCCTCCCGCCCCGCCACCAGCTGCAGAACCGCAACGTCCCAATGTACCGCACCAGCGTCCCCCTCTGTCCGGCCGGCGTGTTCTCCAATGCCACGTACGTCGTCTCGATGCGTCCTTACAAGGTCGAGGACGTCGAGGCCGTCCGCGCCATCACCCGACCGTACGTGTCGACCCACGGCGAGCCGGTCGCGTGGGGCTGGGACGGCGCGCGGGAGCTCGGCATCGCGGACATCACGCGCGTGCAGTGGGGAGAGCCGAGTCTGCGGTCGGATGGCAGCGGGCGCCTCTTCGACGAGACCGAGGACGGTTATGTCCCAGTCTTCTGGGGGTGTGGCGTGACGCCGCAGAATGCAGTCATGGCGGCGGGCTTGGAGGGGCTGTCGATGGCGCACAGTCCGGGCCATATGATTGTGTTGGACGTGCGCGAGCATGAGGTGTTTCCCCTTCCAGTGCCTGCGGATGAGGCGTGACATGGACGGTGTGCTTTTCCTGTGGCAAGTTACAGATTGGGCAGGGATTCGCAGACGGGATTATTAGAGGACAAAGGGTGTTGGTCGGGCTGGGGTGCATATACGTAAAAGAAAATAGTAGGCAGAAATAACTCGATTAACTAAATTCTTAGTTATTATTAGGTTAAAGCTATCGCTAGAAGGGCAATAGCTATAGGCTAATCTATAGGGAATATTTTAGCCGGATTATTTATCGGGCCGATAGATTATAGCTAATTAATTAGCTATACCCGCTATAGCTAATTATTACTATTTTTATATTAATAATCTTTTAATTTAGCTATAATTAAGCTATTACTAAATAGCTTAAAGATATCCTTTCCTTTAAATTAATATAATAAATTATATAACCTTATTTACTAATTATTTACTTAATTTATTATATTTAAATTATTAACTTATTTATATTAATTAAATATTTTAATATTTTATTTAATAAAGTTTTTATTATAATATTTATAAGGTTATTATTATTATTAATTTATTTAACCTTATAAATCTCTTATTATTTATATATTTAATATAAAGCTATAATATCGATTATTAGCTACTTTTCTTTTATTATATTTAGCTTAATAAGGTATTTATATAATAAATAGAAATCTATATAAATAATAAGGGAAATTAAAGGAAGGTTTAATTAATTAATAATTAATTATATTATTAATAAAAATATTATATCGATATTAAAGCTATTAATTATATTATAAATCTTTAATATTAATATACTTTTAATAATTTATCGGTATTTTATAAAGAATTAATAAAATATATTATTATATATTTTATATTATAAAAGATTAATATTCTTTTTTTTATTAATAATAGTTATTATATAATCGATTTATAAGCTAAGGTTTTAATTATTAATAAAAAACTTATTTATAAAGATTATTAGGGTTATTATTATTAAGTTAATTAAAATATATTATAGCTCTTATTTTAAGTTAGCTTTTTATTATTTTAGCTATTTATTAATTTTATTATAATTATTATAGTTTAATTTTTAAGCTTATATTATAACGGAAAAGTTAAAAGTAGCTTTTAGCTAATAAATTAATATAATATAAGCTTTATAGGCTTATTAATAAAGGTATTATTAAAAATAGTTATTAAAATTTATATTAATTAGCTTAAGCTTAATACCTTAGCCCTTTTATTTTATTTTAATAATGTTATTAAAGGCTATTATTAACTTATAGCTATTAAAGTTTAATAGCTATATAAGGAAAAGTATAGTTTTTAACTTATATTTAATTTTTACTTTTTAAATCTTTTTTTCTTTAATAGCTAAAAATAATAAGCTTATAATAATAAGGGTATTATTAATTTATATTTTAATTAGCTTAAATAAATCTTTTTTATTATTTATAATTAAAAGATATAAGTTATAGCTAAAGGTTATTATTTTTAATTCTTTATAATAATACTTATAGTATATTATTTATTAATATATATTTATTTTAATAATATTATAAAATAGCTTAATTAATTATATAATTATCCCTTTAAAATATTTTATTTTTAATTTCTTTAATAGCTAAGTTAAAATTATTTATAATAATTTACTTTTTAATTAAGGGTAAGCTTATATAATATTATATAGCTTAAGGGTTTTTTTTTATAAAAAGAAAGGCTATAATAATAATAATTAATTATTAGCTAACCTGCTAAATTATTAGCGATTAGGTTAAAATAAACTTTTTTTATTATTATTATAGCTTTAAATTATAAGTTTTAATTTTTTATATAATTATTTAGCTTTATTCTTAATTTTATAAACTATTTAAGCTTTAAATAGTTAAGTTTTATTATAAAGGTTATAATTAAAGCGTTTAAATTAGAAAATATTATAGATAATTAAATTATTAATTTTTTAATTATTTAAATTTTTAAATAGGCTGCTATTAATTATAATTATACCTTTATATTAAAGCTTAAAAGATAAGATATAATTATTCTTTTTTTTTAAGTTATTAAAGCTTTAATAATAAAAGATTACTTTTTAAGTTATTTTTATTTTTATAATAATTATTAGTAATTAATTATAATAATAGCTTTTTAGTTAAAGAAAGGTTTTAATATTACTATAATAATTATATTTTTTATAAAGCTATTATTATTTTTATTAAAATCGGCTTTATTATAAATAATCTTATTACTTTTAATAATAAGCTTTTTTAAAGGTATTAGCTATATATTCTTATTATATAGGTATAGGTATATATAGGTTAATTTAAACCTTATAAGGCCGTTTAAAAGGTTTAAAATAAAATTATAGCTATTAGTAGTAATTAACTTAAATAGGCTTTATTAGCTACTCTTTTTATATTATATTTAAACTTTACTTTAAAGTAAAAGGTTTAATATATTAATTATATTAAGGCTATTTCTTATATAAATTATTTTATTAACTTAATATTTTATAAAAAGTTTTTAAAAGGTTTTTATTATTTTTCTTATAGCTTTTACTTATTTTTATATAAATAATATAAATAATAAATTTATTAATATTTATAGATAAATACCGAATATTAATAATATCGGGATAAGGCTATTAAGGCTAAAGGTATTATTTATAGCTTTAATTGCTATTTATAAAATTACTTTAAGGCTATAATAGTTTAATAATTTAATAGAAAAAATTTTATATATATAATAAAAAGGTTTATAATATCTTTTAATTTTCCTAATTAATTAATAGGCTTTTATAGAAATTTATTTATAACTTATTTTTATTAATCTTATTTTATTATAAAATTTAGCTAATATAAAATTTATTTTAATATTATAAGAAATTTATTTTAAAGGATTAATATATATATTAACTTATATTTAATATAAAGCTTTCTATATATCTTTTATAAAAAGGGAGATAAAAAGTTTAGCTGCTTAAAAGAAGGTTATTATATTAATTATATATAAAATAAGCTTTAAATTTAAATATATTATATTTATAATTAATTTATAATTAAAGTTATAATTATTCTTTAATATAAATTTAAATCTTTTAAGCGTTAAATTATAAAATTAATAGTAATAATAAAATTTATTTATTATAATTAATATAAATATATTAGAATTATAGCTTAAGTTTTATAAAAGCTGGGCTAATTAATCTATTAATAGGTAATTAAAGTAGCGGTATAAACGGTATAGCTTAATTTTTATAAAAAAGGTATTAGCTTTTTATTTTAAAATAAAAAATTATAAATAACTCTATTTATATATTATAGGGTATACCTTTTTATAGCTATCTTTATTATATTATATTATTTTATTAATAATATTTCGGAAAAATATATTTAATTTATTTATATTTTAAATATAAAGAAAAAAAAGTATTAAGGCTTTAATTATATAAAATATAATTAATTTAATTAGTATTTTAATTATAATAATATTAATAAATATTAATTTAAAATCTTTTTTAAATTTAATAAGTATTTTACTAGCTTATAAAAAGTTTATTATTATTATTAAATTATTTTAATAAAAGATAAGATATTACTTATAGCTAGCTATAAAGAATTCTGCTATATTAATATTTAAAATAATACTTTAAAATTTTAAATATAAATATTATCCTTTAACTATAAATTAATTAATAGGTATATTTATATTATTAGTAGCTTTTTTTTTTAAAGGTAAGGGTATAGAAAAAGGTGCTATTTATTATAAATATTATTATCTTTTTATTATTAATATAGATATTCTTATTATTACTATTAAAAATATTTAATTCTTTTACCTTATAGCCTTTATAATTAATAATATAGATAGCTATATTTTAATTTATTATAAGTTAATTATAATATTAATATTAAGTAATAAATTAGCCTTATAATTATTATTTTTCTTTAAAGATATATTTTATTAATTAGTAATCTTTTTTATTATAAATAAAATATCTTTTCTTTTAAGCTAATAACTATTAATTTAAAATCTATTAATAATAGCTTTTTTAAAATAATTATTTTCGGAATAAAGCTTTAAAGCCTTTTTAACGATTATTATTATATTAATAATTAAGATATATTATTTTCGCCTTATTATTAGCCTTTTTTAAGTTTTAGATAAAGGTATTTTAGGTTTTTTAAATAAGATAGATATTAAGATAAGATTTAAGGTTTTAAAATAGCTTTTTATATAATTCCGCCGGTATAAAAAAAGCTACTTTAAATTCCGTTATTTTTATATAAGCGTAAATAACCTAATTATAGAAAACTTTATTACTTTTATAGCTAAGTTTAAATATTTATTAATATAGCTATAATTTCTTAAAAAAAAGGTAAAGAATTTTATAAAGGCTTTTATTAATATTATCCTTATTATCTTAAAAGGTTTAAAAGGTTATTTATATTTAATTATTATAATATTATTATTAATTAATATCGGTATTAAAATATATTTTTAACTTATAATAGGCTATATTAAAGGTATTATTATAGCCGATATAATAAATAAAATAATTTATTATATAACCTTTAAAAATTTTTAATAATATTATATAGAATTAGCCGGGTTTTATTTTATTATACTTATAATAAAAAAGGAAAATTTATAATTTATTATTAAAAAATTATATATTTCTCCGCTTTATTTATAATTACTATTTTAACTTTTTATAAACCTTAAAATCCTTTTAAAATTAAATTCTTTATTAAAGTAAGGTTAAAAAGAAAGGTATTAATAAGGATTATATAATACTTTTACTATTATAGATATTAAATATAATATTGTTTTTAGCGGTAATATAATTAACTAGTAAATAGCAGATATTAGTAAATAGCAGATTTTTATAACTTTTGCTAACTTTTAGCAACCCTAGCACCTATATAGGGTAAAGAAATTAATTGAAATTAGTACTAATAAATGCTAACTAATTTTAATTACTTATTTTTAATTAATTTAATTAATTTAAAATAATAGTAAAGGTATAATACTAGTTTAAATATTTAAAGTTTAAATAAGCGGGCTTTTTTTTAATATAAATTATATTTTTATTTTTTATATTAATTTTATATTACTTTATTTATTTAAATACTTAATACGTTAGAAATTAATAATTATAATATATATCCTTTATTAAAAGAAAATAAAATTATTCTTATTATTTAGATAATTTAAAAATTAAAAAAAAATAATATAAAGCCTTTATTTATTACTTATACTATTAAAATCTTTTATATCCTTAAAATTATACTATACCGTAAGATAAACTAATAACGCTTATATAAAGAATTATATATCGATATATATAAACTTAATTAAATTAAAAAGAAAATACTTATTTAATACATTATTAAGTAAAATATTTAAAAATTTCTAATATAACTTTCTAATATAAAAGATATAGCTAACCTTTTATTAATATTATATAATAGTAAGCCGGTTAATAAAAATTAAGTATAACACTTTATAAAAATATAATTAAGCTTAAAAATTAAGTTTAATTAGCTATATAATTATTAAAGGGCCCTTTATAAAGATTTAAAGGTTATTAGGAATTAATTCCGGCTACTTTATAATATAATAGCTAAATATAAGGTTTTAAATAATAACCTTTATAACTTTAATAAAACTAGCTTTATAATAGGCTAGATAACCTTAACCTTAATTATTATATATTTTAATTAATATAGAAAAGCTAAATCTATATAATCTAGAAACCGGAAATAGGTAATAGCTATTAAATATATTAATATAAAGGGTTAGTATATTTTACCGTTTATAATTATTTAAAGCGCCTATTACCTTATTAATTAGATAATAAAGTTAAGCTTTCTATTAAGCTAAATAATTAAGCTTACCTTAAATAAGTAGATAGATAATAAAACTAATTTAAAATAAATTTAGCACTTTAATAAGTATATAATTAAATAGATTAAAGGTAAATATTAAATATTTATTTTAAATAAATATAAAAGCTATATATTAACTAAGTTTAAATAATATTATAAGAAGAATAATATTATTTCTATTAATATACTATTATATTTATCTTATTTACTTTAGCTATTAAATATTATATTATTCTTATTATTAAAGTATATATATAGTAATAAGGTTAACCTCTTTATCTAGGTATCGATTAACTATATTATTAAATCGAAATTCTTTATTATATTTAAAATAGCTTATAATAAGGTTTTTATAAAAGAAAATATAAAAGCTAAATTTAAAAAAGCTAGGATTTCTTTATAAAATCTAGATTCTATTATTTCTAAACTAAATATCTGCTTATAAACTTTAATATAATCCCTTTCTATATCGCTATTTAAATAGAAATTATAAATATTATTTAACGCTTATTAAACTATTTAGTAATTAAGTTTTATTAAGGGTAAAATATTTATTTATTAGAAAAGCTTCTCTATATTAATTATTTAGGTAGTTAAAAAGTTTATAAAGGGCGTATAAATAATAATATATTAAATTACTTTTTTAAATAATTAGGTTTATACCCTTAAAAAGGCTAATATTAGGCTTATTAAGCGCCGGAGGGCTAAAAGAAATCGGGTATAGCTTAAAGGGGCATTTATTATTAAGGAATCTTAATTAATAATTAAGGAAAAATAAAAAGGGAAATAGCTAGCTAATAAATTAGCTAATAATAGTAAAAAGATAATTTATAGTAAACTATCGAAATAATAATATAGTAATTATAGTAAAATAGGGTATAATATAAAAACTTATAAAAAAAATATAAAAAAGTTTAATTAATTAAATTCTAAGTAAATAAAAGTATATTTTTAAGCGGTTTATAGCAGATTATATAAATAGTTAGTTTAGCTAATATAAATTAAGGTTAATTTTATATAGCTAAAATACTTTATTTTAATAAAAAACCCGATTTTCCTATTAAAAATTATTTACTTCGGATTAGTATTATAGCCCTATTAACTATTATAAATTAACTAAATTAATTAAAAATAAGTAATTAGGATTAATTAATATTTATTAATACTAATTTTAATTAATTTCTTTACCTTATATAGGTGCTAAGATTACTAAAAGTTAGCAAAAGTTATAAAAATCCGTTATTTATTAATATTTACTATTTACTAGTTAACTATATTATAGGATATTTATTATTTATAATTATTAATATTTATAAGTTTTTTAATTTTTTTTTAAAGGCGAAATTCCTATAGAATAATAGGATTATATAAAGGTTAGTTTACTTTTTTATATATTTCTTTTTTTACTTATAAAAAAGGAAAAAGGGCTTAAAAAAAAAGAAAAGCTTAAAGTAAAAAAGAAGCTTAAAAAGAAAGAAAAGTTTAAAAGGGGTAAAGTTATTTTTAATATAATTTTTATTACTTATAATAAAGTAATAAAAAGCTATTTTCCGGCTACCGAGATAGAAATACTTTTAAGTTAATATTATAAAAAAAAGCTAAATACCGGTTAAAGTTAAAGCTAATTTTTAATAAAAATAATAAGCTATTTTAAGTTATATAAAGATTAACTATTTTTTATATTAAAAGATATTTATTATTATTTTTAAAAGAAATATAAATTTCTATTTATTTTTATTATACTTTAAAATTTTATATCTTTTTATTTAAAGCTTATTTTAAGGAAAAATAGGTTATAAAATTATTTTTTAATTCTTTTATTATTAATTTTTAAATAAATTTCTTTTTTTTAAAGAATTATTTTTAATTTATAAGTTTATTATAGTTTAATAATACCAAATATTTTTATAATTTAATTCTTAAAGTTATTTTTAAAATAAGTAAAAAAGATATTATTAATAGCTTTATTTTTTTAAAATATATTTACCTTATAAGTAAGGTATATAATAAGCTTTATAAGGGATTTTTTTTTTTAATTTTATAGTTAAATTAATAAAGATAAGGTTTATAGCTTTTTATTTAAAGAATTTAACCTTTAAATAAGCCTTTTTAAGTTTTTATATATATACCTTTTTTTATTTATTATAGATAGGATTTATAAATTCTTTAAAAAAAGATATTTTTAAAGTTTTTTATTTTTAAAAAATATTATAATATTTATTGTTATAGCTTATAACCGGCTTAATAAATTATTTACCTTTAAATAATAATTTTCGGTAAATAGAAATATTACTATATAATTTAATTAATAAAGTTATTCCTTTTTTAAATTAATTAAGAAAGATAATAATTAATAATAGCTATTACTAGTTATTTAAAAAGAAAGGTAATTATTTAAAAAAAAGGAAAAAAAATAAGTAAAATTTATTATAATATTTTTATTACTATTATTATCGGTAATAATAATAATATTAATACTTATAATATTAATAATAATAAAGAAAAATATAGGTTATAAAAAAAGTATAAAATATAGTAAAATTCTTAATTAAATTTATATAAAAGTAATAATTCCAGGTTTTAAGGGTATATTAATATAATAAAAACCGATTAAATAATAATATTAGCTATATTATTTTAAATATATTTTAAATATTATAAATTATTTAATAAAATTAAATTAATTATTTTTCCGGCTAACTTATAATATACTTTATATAAAGGAAAAATAAAGTTTTTATATTAATTAAAGTTTTTTTTTAATTTTAAGCTTTTAAGGGTTTTAATTTATATTTATTATAAGGGTAAGAAAAGAAGGCTAAAGAAAAAAAGGGTTAAAAAAGCGTTTAAAAAAGAAAAGGTTAAATAAAAGAGCGCTTTTAATTATAGCGTTTTTTTTAGCTTAAATTAAAAGAAAGGTTAAAAAAAGAAGGGATTATAATATATAATTATAATAGCTATTTAATAGGTTAATTAAAAGAAAAAGTTTATTAAAAGAAAGTTAATAATAAAAAAGATAGATATAATAAAATATACTAAAGGTTATAAATATTTTTATTAATAATTTTTTTATATAAAAAAATTTAATAATAATTATAAATAGTAGCTAACGGCTAATTTTAATATTTTTTAAATATAAGTAATAGCTATTAAACTTAAAAATATTATAATTTTAATATAGAAATTATTGCTTAATTAATATAGGTTAAAGCTAATAATAATAAGCTTATAATTAATAATAATTAAGGTTTATCTTTTTAACCTTATTATTAAAAATTATTAAGTAATTATTAATTAATATTAGTTAGGCTAGGGTATATATATATAAAAAATAATAATAGGTAGAAACGATTTAATTAATTAAATTCTTAATTGTTATTAAGTTAAAGCTATTGCTAAAAGGATAATGGCTATAGGTTAGTCTATAGGGAGCGTTTCGGCCGGATTATCTATTGGGCCGACGGGTTGCGGCTAACTAATTAGCTACGCCCGCCGCAGCCAATTGCTGCCATTTCCACAAAGGGGGTGGGGGTGGGGGAAGGGTGTGGCCAGCTGGTTAGCAAAGATGAGCTGATAGCTGAGGTCAATAGGGCGTTGCAAGATATTTGAATTGCTCGCGGGCAGTCGTAGAGTGTGGATTTCAACAAAACGATCATCAGGAAAATAGCGTGGCAAACCTTAGTGAATTAAAGACAGGTTAGGAAGCGGCGAAAACGATGACGGGACAGCAGCTGATGCAATAGTAAAGGTGAGCGGACGCTTCTATAGTACCTAGGACTATTTCTCCCGTCTCTCATTGTTGCTTTGCTATTTTGTCTCTCGCATTTGCCAATTTTGTGTCAACCAGTACGCTTCAGAATACAATAAAAACAATCCTACAAGTGATACTTGAAGTCCAACTCGCGATCACCCGTCCTGACCTTCCTCTTGTCCTCCACCTCACCCTTTGCAATCCTTCCCTTGAGCCTTGTCTGCCGCAGCACATACAACACCTTGACGCCAACAATCGCCTGCGCCACCCCAATCGACCCAATGCTAAACGCGTTGCCCAGCGTATACGGCGCACTGCGGTAGATCTGGCCGGCCACGATCCCCGCGCAGTTGCCGAGAGTCTGCTGGAACCCGATCGCCGCAGCGCGCCGGTGGTGCGGCGCGACGTTGACGTTGAGCCAGGTGAGGTTGATACCGGGCCCGTTGTAGGCTGCGACGGCGCACAGGAAGGTGCCGAAGAAGCGCACGCCGTGCGAGACTGCGGGGCTGAGGATCAGGGCGTAGCCGATGATGCCGACGCAGTTTGCCAGCGCGAGGAAGGGCGAGCGGAGGGTGAGGCGGTCAGAGAGGAAGGACAGAGCGAGAAAGCTGCCGCCGCCGACGATGTAGACGGGGATGGTGAGGTACTGGGCTTGCAGCGAGTTGTAGCCCATGGATTGGATGATGGAAGGTAGGAAGGTGCTGAAGCCATAGAGGAGGATATCTTGGCAGAACTGGATGGCGCCACTGGAATCATTGGTAGCTTGCAATTAGCTCTGGGAGTCTCGCAGGGTGTTTGGTAGGTTAATTTCACAAAAACGTACCTCAGCCACATCTTGGGATCACGGAGGGTGATGATAACCTCATCCCAGCTGAACTCCTCAGCGCCCATGTACTGCGCCCGCTGCTCTGCCCTGATCCGCATCAGCTCCCTCTCGTGCTCATTGAGGAAGTAGGCCTTTTCTGGCTCATTCGGCAGCCCAAACCACACCGCCACCGCCACCACGGCCGAGAACAAGCCCTCAATGATATATACCCACCTCCAGCCAGCGTAGCCACCTGCCCCGTCCATCTTGAGAATCAAGTAGGCCAGCAGGCCGCCAAATGCGCCCGAAAGTGCCGTGCACACAAACAAGTACGACACGCGGCGCGCCTGCTCCTCGCGCTTGTAAACCATGGTGAGGTAGAGGTTCAGCCCGGGGAACAACCCACCCTCGCACGCACCCAGGACAAGCCGCGCGGCGTAGAGACCCCCGATGCTGGTGATGAAGCCGGAGAAGATGGTGGTGAGTGACCAGACGATGCAGAGGCCCGTCATGAGCACGCGCGGGGTGATCTTTTTCAGAGCCATGGCCCAGGGGCTCTCCACCAGGACGTAGGTTGCGTAGAAGATGCTGACGGCGGTGGAGATCTCCTGCGGGGATGCGTGGATATCCTCGGGCATGCCGGCGACTTTGACGTTGCCAATGTTGGAGCGGTCTAGGAAGCAGGAGAGGTAGACGAGCATGATGACGGGGACGAAGAAGAGGTCGAGCTTGGCGAGGAGTTTGCGCTCTTCTTTGGGGTCTATCGATGGGAGAGTGAAGCCTGCGGATGAGGCTGGGGGCTCGTCTGCGTTGGGTGAAGTCGTGTGTTTTTCCATTGAATTGGCTTTGGAGTGGACGTCACATGATCTTGTTTCGTGCTCCATGATGGCTTAGTTCTAAGCATTGAAGGGTCTTTGATACTCTAATGGTTGTTGTGGCTTCCGGATGAGCTGGAAATCGGTGGTCCTGCCTCGAGTATCATCAATTGCTAAAGAAGAAGGCAAGATCGTTCAATGTAAGACTGTGAAAGACTGTCATCAATAGTCTTCTTAGACTAACAGTAGTGTTACGGATAGAATTACTGACCTTATTATTCTTCCGGTTCGGGATACTGCTCCGATCAGTGTCTTATCGCTAACTTTTGCCGGTTTTAAGAGGCAGATAATCTCCACGATAAGGATGTACAACCTTGGGGTGCATGTGGGCTGCAGGACCCCAATTATGATATCAGCCCTGCGGCGATGTAACGATTAGACATAGTGTGGGTAAGATATACGTGTATATGATGCATGCTAATGTGTACCTAGACACCGCTTGCGTTCCTCGCATGGGGCTCATAGATATAGTTTCGAAGCATCTACGAATCCTGAAGAGGTGTTAACGAAGTCCGACGATGCATCATCAGATATTGACGGGACAGCGATTGACAAAGAAGAGGTACAGTAACTATGGATCCTGATGGGTCGCTGATTAATCCTGAGAATGGGCCCTGGAGAGGCAACAGTGGACCCTGCCGAGGTATTGGTATACACTGAAAAGTTATCAACGGCCTCTGAAGGGAAATCGACTGGCACCAAATGGGCTTTCAAGAACGTTGAAGCAGCGGCAATGGACACTGAAGCGGGTTTCGACTTGCTGGAGGAACTAGTATACGAAGCCGAGCACGATGTAAGAAGTCAACGTCATTGGATGAGGTACGGTGCGGGAAGATTTGCAATTAGGTTCGGTGCAAAAATTCCGCGGTATGAACTCGGATACGAGGCGGGAATCCCGCGATATGAGACTGGACACGAGGCAAGAAGTCAACAGATCCTTGATTTGGGTCCATCATTGAGACTGAGCTGCTAGGATCCTTTTCGGCTTTTTATTTGACATAGTCGCGACTGATTAGTATTTCAACTCACCCTCGAGGTCTGGTAGAGGAGCATGAGAAGCATGGAGAAACACTCTCACATCCTGGATAAACAAAAAGTCTACCATTAGGATACCGGAGCCTTCAGTTAGGTACCTAGACTACCCGGAATGAATATCGTATAGAACTGTTGCCTGTAGCAAGATGAGCCACGCAGAAGATCCCGGCCGAAAGCCTGCATTAAATTCTCACATTTCCTTGATTCACTGGCTGGCCGTGTCTAGCCAAGACTGGATTGAGATGATTGAAAACATACCTGACAGCCCAACCTATGCTCTCCTGACCGAAGAGGTCTAGAGCTAATTTATCAGCTCCGTATGGTGACTTCATAAACGCGCGTGCGGGGTTTAACTACATACCCCGTACTCCGGCGTGCTAGATGAACCTCGAGGATAAATAAGTGCCGCCCTCGAATTATAACAACCAGTAGATTGAAGACTTCAGACAATCTGCTTCCAGCTTCAACATGGCGTACAAGACAGTTGAGTTCGATCAATTAGTGACGGGGCTCATGCAGGAGTGGCATGTGCCAGGCTTGTCAATTGCAGTTATTCAAGGCGACGAGATCGACGCAAAGGTAAATCTCATATATCGATCCGCCCACGAACAAGTTCACTGACCACCTCGCAGGCCTACGGCTACGCCAAATTCCCAAATGAGAAATGCACCACAGAAACCATTTTCGACCTCGCCAGCGTCTCCAAAATCACCACGGCAGCCGCAGCCGCCCTGCTCGTCGAAGACACCAAGTACCCAGACATGCAATGGCAGACCCCAGTCTCTAAGCTCATCCCCGATGACTTTGTCCTGCCCACGCAGTCTCTCACCGAGCAGGTGACACTCGAGGACATCCTCAGCCACCGCTCCGGCATCCCCACGCACGACGAGTCCTACCTGGGCGTGACAGCCGCGCACCCGGACGACGCCCGCTCGCTGACCCGGAACCTGCGCAACCTCCCCTTCGCCGCGCCCCTGCGCACGAAGCTGCAGTACTCCAACATCATGTTCACCGTCGCCACCCACGTCGTCGAGACCCTGTCTGGCGAGGACTACACGGCGTTCCTGCGCACCCGCATCTGGGAACCCCTAGCCATGCACAACACTTTCCAGGACCGGCCTGACGTGAGCCCCTCCGCGCACCAAGCACAGGGCTACCGCTGGGACGAGGCAGCCGAGGAGTACGTCCCCGTCCCCATCCTGCCGTCCCCGGAGGGCCGCGGCGCCGGGTGTATACTCACCTCCGCGGGCGTCTATGCCAAGTTCGTGCGCTGCCTGATCAAGAAGGCGGCCCCGCTGTCCGAGACGTCCCACAAGTCGCTCGCCGAGCCGCGCAGCATCGAAGAACCGTGTGATGCAGAGGATGTGCTGCCGGGTCACTCGGATGTGTCGCTGTACACCCTGGGGCTATACCGGGAGACGTACCGCGGGACCACGCTCATGAGCCACGACGGGTCTGTGCCGGGGTTCAAGGCGGCCATGGGGTTTCTGCCGGCAAAGGAGTGGGGTTTTGTCATTTGCACGAACTCGAACTCGGGGAGGTATGTGGATGACATTCTGAAGCACGTGCTCTTGGACCAGGTGCTCGGGGCGAGGGACGAGGATAAGGTGGATTGGGAGGAGTTGTATAGGAGGAGGAGGGCCAAATATCTGGAAGCGGTCAAGAAGGATAAGGAGAAGCCTGAGTGGAAGGTGCCCGAGAACCCGGAGCCGTTGGGTACGGCGGTCGAAGGCCTGGTGGGAACGTACTTTAACAAGGGGTATAAGGAGATTAGGTTGGAGATGAGAGAGGGTCAGGTGGTGGCGGATTGTTCTGACCGATGCTTTCCGTTTGTGCTTACTTTTGGGCATCTGTCGGGGAAGAGGTTCGTGGCTGACTGGCACGACGTGTGGGATGACTATCATTCCAACAAGAAGGCCGAGGTGAAGGTGGATGGAGAGGGTAAGGTTGTATCTGTTGGTATTGACTTTGAGGAGGATGTGGGGGATTTGATCTGGTTCGAGAGAATTGAGGGCTAGAAGCACAAGCTATAGCCCTGTGCGTAAGACACCGATGAATGAGGAAAAAGGACTGCTATATTGAGCGGGAGGTGAAGGCAAAAACCATTTAGGAGAACAGGTGTCTGCTTCCTACCAGGGGGAAGGGGGGTGTTTGAATACATTATGCAGGCCTCGCAAAACAAAGATAATATTCTATTAAAATATTATTAATAATCTAACGTTATTTTAAAATATACTTTATACATTTTATATTATGTCAAAACCGGCACCGCTGCTGGAGGGCGAGGTTTTTGATGCGCCTGTCACGGCCACGGAGGAGACAGGCCCGTGGAGCGAGTCAGCGTACTACATGAACCACAAGGCGAATGCGGAATGCAATAGCAAGGCACCAAACGGTGGTTGTCTGGGCAAGGACAAGCCGGTGCTGTTCATCCACGCCAAATTTGACTTTGCATGCAACACGCTTACGTCTCTGTTGGCGGATCCGATGCGAGAGGTGTGCGAGAACCTGACTGAGGTAGCGGTAGGGACTGGACACAATGCTCATTTCGAGAAACCCGGGGACATCAACTCTGCGGTGGTGAGGTGTCTCGTGGAGGAGGTCAAGGAGTGCTGGCCTGGTCACTCCGACTCGGGATATCACAAGGTGAAGACTTGAGGAACACTCGGGATTATTATAGGAACCCTGTGGAGGAGGCAAGATTGGGTTGTTTTCTAGAGAAATGGCTGGGCTACGCCCGCTCTGATCTCCGCCTATAAATAGCCCCGTAGGCGGTCTGGAAACGTCCACTTGGGTGGCAGAATCCCCAAGTGAATTACCACAATTATCCGTCTTAGATGCACGTGTACCAAAACACAAGTCTCTAAACGACTTCGCCGACATCGATAGTTTAACATCGGAAACGCTGGGTGTGGCAGAATAGTACCTAGTAATTAATTCAAACTATGACCATGTTGCTTTGGCCAAAGGCTACACCTCCAAGAACTGCCCGACCCTAGCAGCTTGAACCCTGACACATTGTCCATTGACTCTGAGATACCGGTCGAAAGCATCTGCGCCAATTACAAATGGATGACCAGCGCCCTCCGGCCGGTGCTCCAGGAGGTCAAAGTGGTACAGTGCGCGGTCTTGGGTCTGATGATTGGCAATGAGCGTGTCAACGCCGGCCTCCCTCGCCAGGTCGGCAAAACGGTTCAGGGAAGTAATCTGTTGATCCTTGGCTGATGCGTTTTTCGGGATCCCGATGCCGCCGTAGAAGCCGGCCGTGTGCTCGACGCCTTCGTCATATATCTTGAAGATCGAAGACACCGTGCCGGGGGTGTGACCTGGCGTGACGTAGAAGTTCAATGTGACGTTTCCAACCGTGAGAACCTCTCCGTCTTCAATAGTCTTGTCCTGGACGGGTCCACCCTCCACCTGCACCAGGGTCTCCCAAGCCGCGGCCGAGGCGTACGTGATTGGGTTAAAGTTGTCTTGTAGCCAGCGGGCTCCTCCATAATGATCAAAGTGCTCATGAGTTATGATCAGATGTTTGATGTCGTTGCCGGTGAACCCAAGTGTCTCCAGGGCCGGGATAAGAATGCCTTCCGCCTGTGCGGCGCCCTTTAACGAATCGAACACCACGAGACCCTCGCCGGTGTCGTATGCCCATGCAGAGACCGCGCTCTGTCCGATGAAATAAAACCCGTCAAAGACCTCGCGAGGGGCGACGAATCCTGGGAGCTGTGCCGCAGAGTAGAGCTCCGGGTAGACCCCTCCTAAGATACAGCGGTGTGCGAAATATGCGTAGAGGTCTGGGCCAGCAAGCGTGCGTGCCTCGTTGAGCCACTGAGTAACATTTTCTTTCTGCTCGTTGGGGAAGGTGGTGATGTTGAAGAAGTCCTCGAACTGGGCGTGAGCAAAGCCAGTCAGAGTTGCGAAGAAGCTCCACAGTGTCACAGATTTGGCCTTCATGGTGGTTAGGTGGTACGAGAATGGAGAGTGATGTACTCGCTGGGCGGGACGAGATCACGTTCAGAGTTTTGTTTGGTTTATATTGAGTTTGCTCTTGTGTGCCGGATCCATGTTTTCAAGCGAGAATTGGAGGAGACCTGTCGTGAGCAGGGTGCATACACATCTTCCAAGACCTAACAGAATGAAGACCCCCTGTGAAGAGACACCTAAGGTTACGTATAAAAACCTACAGCTGGGGAAGGTAGCATTGATACCTGGTTACCCGGCAGTATGGTGCTATCAAGGACAAAAGTCCGGGGCCTCGGAAAAGCAAGAGCAAGCATTATGCATGGGGACAGAGGGGAACGCAGAATCGGCATCGCGAAGCGGGATGACTGGGGAACGACCCGCTGCTGGTAACAGCACTTGGTTCGGATGAAGTTCAGACGAACTTCCCAGTGGGGTTAAAAAGAAATGCAAGTTGGAGCTGGGGTTGACTTTCCACTCGTAAGAGGGTTCACCGGTATTTGCCAAGTTTTGAATGTTGGCATGCTTATGAAAGGGTTCTTCTAGAGCACTATTGATATGCGTTCTAATACCTCCGTACCTAGTTACGAGTCAAATTCACTCTATTAAACTAGCTATTTTAATTTTTGAAATTATATGTTTCTATTTTTAGATTTATATTTATATTTATATTCTAATTCTAATATAAAATATAAGAATATAGAATATAAAAATATAAATATAAATATAAAAGAATACATATAAATACTAATATAAATATAAATACGAAATATAAATATAAAGTATAAAAATATAAATCTAAAATATATGTCACAACTCTAGCTAGAGGGCGCGGAAGGCGCTAGAAAGGCAGAAGGTGCGGGCTATTATTAAAGTAATCCGGAAGCATATAGAGTTTTAGAGAAAATAAAAGATACTTTTGCTATAGTGGCATTTAGTATAGAAAACCCTGTACTGGGTGGGCTGAAGTAAAGAGCCGGGTGGGCCGACCGAAATGTTGGGTGGGCCGACTCTGGCCGCGATCAAGGGGTCTCGAGAATTTAGGCTGCGGAACTACTGGATATTCGGTAGGTATGCTGAAGATAAAGGAGACACTACAACTGACGTGTTGGCTAGATCAGGTTCAGTTTATTTCGACTGTGAAGTTGTTCTGGGTCTCGGTTAAAGGAGGGCTGACGGTCTGCATTGCATCCAAAGGGGACAGCGGCCCAACGCGTTATTACTATTACGGTACCCACTACCACCGCCCGTTATATAAATGCCGCAGCTTCGCTTGCGGTCCGTGGCCCTATAGTCCTCTTCTCCTCGAGCAACAATAGAAATTTGCTCGGCACCTTGTGGGACCCGTGATAAATACCGAATATGTCTGGCAGGAGACAATTTAGATCAGTAATGGGCATATATCGATAATTCCACGACGGTCAGGGTCGTCAACTGGTGTCTCGGTCTTTACGCTGGCACGAAACCAGCTGGTCGTGGCCACTGGCGGTCAGCCTGGTG
The DNA here is from genome assembly GCA_023242295.1 of Diaporthe ilicicola. Lineage (NCBI taxonomy): Eukaryota > Fungi > Ascomycota > Sordariomycetes > Diaporthales > Diaporthaceae > Diaporthe > Diaporthe ilicicola. Next base: position 6,885 of record JALPVH010000375.1, on the reverse strand, counting down.
CGAATGTTGCTTGACCCGTCAACGATTGCATTCTGCACCCATCGCGTTCAGGTACAGGCGAATTTCGACCCTCACTTGCTTGTTCTGGCCCTTGATCTTTTCGAACGCTGCCTTCTTGCGGGAGTGTTCGTCGCCGGTCAATGTTACTGGCTCAACCTCAGCAGCCCTTCTCCAATTCGCTGAGCCAACCTCGACGTATTCAAGAACATGCCTAAGTCTGTTTGTTATCGCTGCCACTCGGAGTAAGCCAAGTTTATCCTATAGACGTCGTTGCGAGCTTTTAGTCCGTTGCCAGTGCAAAATCAGAGCACAGGAGACTTGCATGTAGGTTGTACCTTCCTTCGGCTTGATCACCTTTGGGAGGGGGGCGACAAGGAAGCTGCTTCTTCCTTCATCCCGCTTGCAATGTTGATCTCGACTCAGGTTCTGCGCGTTCCTCGGATTTCCTTGCATTTATGCATATTTCACAAATCAGCCGCAGCTCACCTCGATATCGTTTACACTGCTACCTCATCAAGCCCCCTTCCTCCGGCCAGTGCGAAAGAAATCATCACGATGGCAAGTCCTCTAGAAGGGTTGGGGCGTTCACAGGGACATGGCCCAGAAGATGGTCAGACCCCAGGTTCCTCGGGATCATTTTTTGATCATCATCCCGATTGGAGAAGCAAAGCGACAGAAAGAAAACAATGTGTTGCATGCATGGAATCGCTGCTATTGAGCCAATTGTGCCGGGCACCCTGCGGCGATTAGTACTGCAGCACATGCCTCATTGGCTTTTTTGAAACCTCCATCAGCGACGAGGCCCGCTTCCCTCCAAGATGCTGCGGCACGCCCATCGAACCTGACTATTACATCCGGAGCATGCTGCCAGCCGAGCTCATCAAAGGTTTCCGGGACAAGAAGCTGGAAATGGATACACCAAACCGCACGTACTGCCACATTCCAACGTGTGCGGCCTTCATCCCGCCACGATCGATCTCAGAAAACGTGGGCAGATGCCCCCGTTGCAAAGCTACGACGTGCGTCTCGTGCAAAATGATGTCCCACGATGGGCAGTGCCGCGAGGCCGAAGGTGTGACGGAGGTTTGGGCTCTCGCGGATCGACAAGGCTGGAAGACGTGTTACTCTTGCAACCACATGGTTGAATTGGACGGAGGCTGTGATCATATCAGTAAGTCACAGTCATCGCTCCATGGGACAAGGCAAGTCGGGCGGTATGCCTGTTCCCACATATGCTGACGACGCGGATAGTCTGCCGTTGCGGCGCTGAGTTCTGCTACATCTGCGAGAAACGATGGGGAACTTGCAATTGCGTGACTGCGGGGCTGGGCTTGCCCTTGGGACGAGTTTTGGATATGGAAGGCGAGATGCGAAGATATTTCGACCACTTCCGAGAGGACTTCATTCAAGCACGGCGCGAGAGAGAACGACGGCTGGGGCTGCTCCGACAGCATGAGATGGAAGACCAAGGAGAAGCCAGCACTGTACGACAGGAACAAGACCGTAATCGACCGCAGTCAACAGAGAACACGGTGGTAGACCACGATGCTGAGCCGCAGAATCCCGAGGAGACTCCAGAGCCGATGTCTCACACCGAAACTCGTGTCAAGCCTACCACCACACTCCCCAAGGCAACGCCAGCCGCCGCCGCGCCCATGCAGCAGCAGTCTGCTACTGCTGCTTCTTCTCAGTCCAGGTCAAGTGATTTTTCCGACGTGCACCTGGCTGGGGAAGATGCGGATAGACCAGCCAAAATAGCACCGCATGAGCGTGAGAGCCTGCACGAGACCTCTTCTGGTCTGTGAACAAGGTATCCGTACAAGGTGGAGGAAGATTTACGGTCCTGGAGTCTGCGACATTGATCGTGACAACATGTCCATTTTTGAACTTTGTTTGCCTGGATTGCAAAATAAAGGTTTGGGGGCGATGCAAGGAAAAGTCTGTTCGAAAGTAATTTGATACACGACAGAGACTCTCGTCAAGCAGAGGAGACTGCGCTCGAGTCTGGCACGCTCGAGTTTGGTACGCGAGAGGTTGGTACGCGCGGCATATCCATTCATTTGATTATTCTGATCTATATATAAAATGGCGAAAGAAGGAAAGACACTGGCACGAGGGCAAACCTTGATGCTTCAAAGCACAGAAAGCGAGAACGTTATCACAGCGAGCAGGACATGACAACAACAAGAGTCTAGCGGAATGATTACAAGCAGACCTTTACACGACGTATCTGAAATTGGGGTTCTGTTGCGTAGATAGTGAGCAAAAGTGACTTGAGCGAGGGAAGGGGTACGATTCTGGGCAGTGACACCTACTTTGAGATCAGTCAGGTCGTCCTCGTACGCGTGCTCGAAGCTCTCGACGAAGCCCTCCGCGTCCCGCCTGCGGTTGTGGCTCAGGCACACGTAGCGGTAGATGAGCAGCAGCAGCGCCGAGGCGAGCGTCGACGCGACGACGATGATGAAGCCCGGCTTGTAGCGCGGCGCGTCCTGCTCCCTGAACACCAGGGGCCCGATGATGTTGCCGATGCAGTACGCGACGTACATGCCGGCCGACGAGGTCGCGCGCTTGGTGTAGCCGGCCGTGTTGGCCAGCTGGGTGCTCAGCACAAGGACGTAGCCCGGGATGCCGACGCCTATGGTGATGGCGGCGTACAGGAGGCCGCCGCGGTTGGAGCGCGGCAGCAGCCACAGGAGCAGGGCGGCCAGCGTCGAGAAGGGCTGGCATGCGATGGCGATCCAGCACCGCCACCCGGGCTTCTTGATGGCCAGGTATGATATCCCCAGGATCTCGAAAAAGAGGACCGCGCCGGCCGGCATGGTGAGCAGCAGCGACTCAAAGGTGCCGTAGCCCATGCCCTTGATGATGATGGGGACGAAGGACGAGGTGGGCCCGTTGACGATGAGGGTGAAGAGGCTGATGAAGAAGCAGAGCCAGAACTTGACGTCGAGGAGCGTCTCCTTCACCTGGTCGATCTTGATGTGGGTGTTGCGCACGCCGGCGTTGTTGACCCGGATGCGGGCGACGGCGATGTAGCGCTCCCTCGCCGTGAGCTTGCGGTCGCTGATCGGGTCGGCGGCCAGGATAAATGGGACCAGCAGGCCCCACACGATCGTGATGGCGCCGGCGAACATGAACATGATTTTCCAGGTGGCGATGCTCGACCCGATCTTGCCGAAGCCGTAGTTGATGAGGGTGGAGAGGATCACGGCAGGTCCGACAAAGGCTCCGAATGTGCCTATGCGCATCGGCTGTTCTCCTTTCTTGTACCAACTGCCCTGTTTGATTATTAGATGCCAGAGTCCAGACGAGGTGAGGTGGCTTGTCCGGGAAGGACTTACGCTGATGAGGAGGAATATTGGGGAGACGCCACTCTCCAGTACCCCAAGGAAGAAACGTTGGGTGTAAAGGTCTCGAAAATCGCGACAGGCAGCCGTCAGTATCACGCAAACGCCCCAGAGCGTGACGAGTGTCGAAACAACGCGCTTCACAGGGTATTTTTGAGCCAGGAACGTGACCGGCCAGCACCCAATTAGGTAGCCGATGTAGAATATTGCGGACGAGAAGGAGTAGCGGTTGCCCACTTCGAGCTCCAGGTCGTCTCTCAGGCCGAATATTGCCTGGCATCGTCCGGAACGTCAGCTCACAGAAATCGACGGTCATGAGTAGCCTGTTGAAAGGGGGGGAAATTGGCCCCAAGTATGGAAAGAGAATCGGATGCACCCACTGCTTGTGAAAGTATTCCCTTGTCGTACCAGGTCAAGAACATTGTGAAGGCCAAGACCGGCAGCAGCCTCCTGTCGACTTTGCGCACCAAGTTCTTCTCTTCTAGTGCGCTCCAGCCTTCTGGTCCCCCGGCCGCCACATAGTCAGCCAGGATCCTCGCTGCCTCGTCATGGTGGAAGCTGTCAACTGAGTCAATATTCCTGATGGTCTTTTCGTTGCTGAAGCGGGCGGCGCCGTCACCCTTGGTCTCGGTGACTTCAACTTCTTTATTCATCTCTTGTGACATGGCTGCGTGCAAAGTGATATTACGCCCTCTCGTAAGCAATAGTGGTATGTAACCTCTTCTGAATCAATGCAGCACGAAGGAGATGTCGACGACCGGTTCTTTATTCTGAGAAGTACCCGGTCCTTATCCTCAGAAGTGCCCGGTCCTTCATCATGGTTGGCCAAGCGTCATCTGCAAAGCAACACGGGCGGACTGCCGGGACTCCCCAACAGCCCCTTTCAGCATACATAGGATGACATCCGGTAGATCCTATGCAAGTGATGTGGCATGGTTTTATTTTGTGTTTTACTTGGGTGTAAGCGTGCAGCCGTTGGAACCTTAAGCCTCGTGACGCATGCCAGCCTGGGATGACAGTGCGACCGCCATGCTTTCAGACGAAGGGACCTGACTCCCTGAGTTTTTGCCTTTTGGGCTCCAACATGGAACGCGGACATGCCCGGCTCGCAAGCACATGTAGGTGCCTCCATGCTCCGGACGACCGAACAAAAGTCTCTGCTCACATGTGCAACTGATCTGCCTTGAAAGTTCACATGTATTTTCTCGACCTTTGAATGTGTCATATATATATACATATATGAAGCCAGCAAATGGATGGATAGGGAGCTCGCATCTTGCGGGAATCGGATGCAGGCTGACATCAATGCGCACAGCATATTTTAGAATCTTAGATGCTGGTTGATGGGGAGAGTTCTGGCCAAGGCGTGCCCGCACTGCTTGGTACTTGGCTGTGCAATAATCAGGGGCAGGACTGCCTTGGTGAATGCTTATTTATTCTGATGGGGTAGCTCGGCAGGCTTTTATGCGCTCTGACGCTTCCATCTCCGAGATTGATGCCGAGGCACTTGGACGCGTGTTGACATTTCTAGCTTTGATGGACGGATGCAAGCTTGAGTGTCCTTTCGGAATGTTTGCCCAAGGTGGCCGATTGGACCCCGCGGCGGCGAATTGTCTGCCCATGTAAGTTTCGGAGGTGGAAGAAGAGCAAGGTTTCAGCGGTACGACTCAAATACTAGGCGCCGTGAATCGACCTGCAAGAAGCCGGAAACACAGTAGAGTGGGGGACCGGGTTCTTAAACACCCCCCTTAGTTAAACCGCAAAAATAGCTAATAGCTATTGTCAGATTTAATGGTCCGCTGTAGACCGCCCGAAGGGGGCGCACCCAAAGGGGGTGCCTTAGGCATCTATGCTAATATTAACAAAAAGGCCTAACCACTAGAAAGAAGGGGGTTTAAACAAATTATAAAAAAAAAAATATAATTAAATTATTATTAAAACCTATCTAATAATCTATAATTTATCGGTAATTATATATAATCTAATAATTAAAAGTCTTATTACTTTAAGCTAATTAAAAAAATAGCCGAAAATATAAATATAAAAACCCTTAACGCTTTTTTAGCAAAATTAAATAATTAAAATAATTAAAATTATAAATTTTATATCTAATCTTAAATATATAGGCTCGGAATATATATTAAATATAAAGAAAAACTTCTTTTAAAATTATAAAAACTTAATATCTAACTTTAAAAATATATAAAGATAATTATATTAGCTTAAGGCTTAACCTTTTAAACTATTAAAAGTTTTAATAATAAAGCCGATAAATCCGAAATTATTTAAAAGAAAAAAACTAGCTAATAAGTATTATTTAATCTTACTAATACCGGTTTTAAGCTATATAACCTAAATATATAAAGTTATAAATAAAGTAAGCCTAATTATATAAAGAAATAAAATATTATTTAGAAACTTTAGAAATAAGTAATATAAATAGTTATTTTAATATATAAATTAATATATTATAAGGCTAAAAAACTAATATAGAAATAGTAAAATAACCTTAAAAAAAGATATAGCTAAAATACTTATAATAAAATAATTTAGCTTTATTAAAAATATAAAAAAGTATTTAAGCTATCTTATATTATTAAGGAAGTATAAATATAGATTAATAAATAAAAAGGAATTATATTTAAAAAGATTTAAAAAAAACTTTTAAAGATACTTTATATAATAATTTAATTTTTAAATTTTATATAAGTAATTTAAGAAATTATACTAATATAAGCAACCTTATATAAGTAAATATAAAAATATACGTTAATAGATAAAAGCTTTTAAATTATTAATATTATAATATCAGGTAAAACTTTTATTAAGAGTTAAAAAGCTATAACCTTTAAAAGGAAAAGGTTATAAAAAAAGCTTTTATAATTACCTATAATAGCTTTAATAGTTATAATAATAAAAATAAAGATATCTATATTATTAAAGATTTAAAGCTATTATATAAAGGTATAATTAGTTTATATAATAAAAAGTATAAAAATTAAGCTAATCCGGAATAATATTTCTAGAATTAAAAAGGCTATTTTATATATACTAAACCTTACGCCCTTATAAAATATTATTATATATTCTTTAAAAAGATATTTCTTAAATAAAAGCTAAATTAAAAAATTAAAAAGAAAATATAAAAAGTATTTAAAAATAATATTAATTTATAAGTAAAGGTTTAAAGCTTAAAGGGCTTAAGATTAAAATTTAAATTAAAAATATTAAAACTAATAAAAAAAAAGTTATTAAAAAAGTAAAAAATTAACTTTTAGGATATTATATTATAATTATAAAAGTTAGAAAAGCTTTTATAATAAATATAAAAAAATACCCTTTAAAATACTTAATAATATTTAACCTTATAAGTATATTTTTTATTATTAATAATAATAAAAGATTATTTAATATATAATTAACTATATATAATAACTATTTTTAATTAAAAAACCGATAGCTTTTAATTTAAATATATAATATAATATTAATATAAATTAAAGTAATAATATTTTATTTTAAAAATATTATTCTTTAT